>JAULBM010122943.1:0-18652 GCA_032357055.1 Geukensia granosissima | reverse complement strand
TAAGATAGTAATTAATTACCAGATTTAGTTGTTTTAAAATAGATTTCGTCCCATAAATTGCTTTTGCCTGTATTTGGCTTTCATTATCAAACAAAAACTTTAATATTACATCAATATTGATTTTTCACTTGGAGTTAAATAAATTTTTAAATTTTATTCATTTAATTTTTTAACATAAGTTTTTAAAATTCTGAAGTTTTTATCAATATTATATATTTAAATAAAACAAAAAGTAAAACACATATTATCTGGTCTTAAAAATTAAAATTTCCCACCTCCTGCAAAATCATACTTGTTTCAAAATTCTTTGCCCAATGAACAAACTACAGTAATTTTTGTTACATTTTTCATAAGTAATCACTTGAAATCAGATGCTCCTAAAACCATGTAATTGCTCACCTGGTATACAGTTTCCAAGACAAAGTTAACATTGCAGCCATTTGATTCAACTTTGGTTCCAACAGAGCAAGCCATTTTAGACAAAAATGTTCTTTTAATGAAAATATTATAGAGACCTATATTAAACTAAGTTCAGTTGAGCCAGCCATCTTGGTTGGTGGGTGGGTCAACAGATACAATTCTGAAAGAGGCACAACTAAGGACCATTCCACCAAAGTTTGGTTCCAATAAAGAAAGCAGTTGCAGGCAAAGGATTTCTTAATGAGTTTCCCAAAGAGTCTAATGTTAAACTTAGTTCAGTTGTAGAGGTGATCTTGGCTGGCTTGTGGGGTCATTGAATATTTTTCTGAAAGGGTCCCTACTAAGAACTGATTAAAGTTTGGTTCCAATTAAGCAAGTAGTTCCAGAGGAGAAGATTTTTAAATAAATTTCCCACAGGTTCCCATATTAAACTAGGATCATCTGAGGAGCCCGTATTGGTTAGCTTTTGGTGTCATGGGATGTAATACTGTAAGGACCCACTTTAGAACCATTCCACCAAAGTTTGGTTCTAATCGATCAAGTAGTTCAAGACAAGAAGATTTTTTAATGAATCTCCCATGCGTCATGTGTCAACCGCTGCCATCTTGGTTGGTGAGTGGGTTAATCTGATATAATTGTGAAAGAAGATCACCTAAGGACTATTTTAAGTTTGGCATAAATTGGCTTGACAGTTTCGGTGAAGATTTTTTGAGAAAGCTCTCAATGAGAGGAATCACATGAAAAAAACATTAAAATCGGATGAAAAATCTAAAAATATAAAATTTCTCATCTCCTGCAAAATCACATTTTTAAAACCCTTTGACTGCTTTTAAAAAGAAAACAGTAAATTTTACAAAATATGCTTAGAGTCACTTTTGTTGCATTTTTCAAAAGGATTCATTTGCAAAAAAAACTGATCAAAATAGGATGAGAAATAAAAAAGTTTCAAAAATTAGGTCGTAGCCATTTTTGTACCCCCTATCTCTCAATAACAGTAATACTGTAATTACTCTAATTTTATGACTGAAAAACACCAATTATTCTTGAATTTTGCAAAAGTGTCAAAAAGTTCAGATTTTGAAAAAGTTTCTTCAGGTTTCAGACCAGATGACTACGACTGGTAAGTATTTTGTGTGCAGGCATCAGGTTCAAGTCAATAATGAGAGTTTGCAAGTCTGTGGTAAGTTTTTCTGCTTCCACATTGTGAAAGAAAAGAGTTTTTGTACTTTGATTCAATGTTTTTTAATTAAATTAATTTGTTTTCACTCGTTGTTTTTTGTTACCAGAAGTTAGCGGTTGATGGGAAATAAAACTGTTCGGAATAAGATCGATTAGAATCTGGAAATTTGTTCATTACTCGTGGTCATTGTGTGCGTCATTGTCACAGAAAGGGGTAAAAATTTAATTTATTTAATGAAATTTTGCAATAGATGTAGTCTGAGTTTGAAATAAATTATATTAAACAAGGTGTAAAAAGGTAACCACGTTGACAGAGTTATCGTTTTGTTGACATTTCAATATGGCGCGAGATTCGGTATACACATGTTTTTGTTAGAAAAATGTCGTTCTTTTCATCTGGATTTCATTTTTTTTACAATGATGGTAAGGCCATTTTACTTTTGTTTAATTTACTCTCAAATTTCATTACGAAAGGATCTTTGCATAAACTTAATTGTCACTCTGGCGATCAGCTGACCGTGATCACAGGTGTCAATTATTTACCTGTGGTACTTCAAAGGACTAATAAACGGATTAAGGGAATTAATAAGCCATAAAACAGTGATAATGAACATGTCAATCCCCAAGTCGAGTTTTTACAACTTCATTTAAAATTAGCTTGGATATTTTTTTTTACCCGAAAACATTGATCTTGGAAAATTTTTTAGCGATTTTACTTGAGTGTCGAAAAATTAGAATTTTTTAAAAATTAAAAAATCTCTGAAATTTGAAAAGTGTCGAAAAATTAGAGTAATTACGGTATGAATGAAGTTGAATCTATTTTTATTTATGAAACACGCATAAAGACAGAGCACACAACTTTATTGCTTGACAAAATGACGTTGTCCTTCATAAAAACCCCAATATATTTTTTTTATTTGTGCATGTAACCTGTACAGGAATAAATGGTTAGCACAGATAAAAAGGAACTGCCACAAAATGATGTTGTCCTTCATAAAAAGACAATTTATTTTTTATACTGCAGCTGAACCATTTCCTGTTGCCTATATTTCCTTATTATATAAAAAAGTGCTTTTTTGGACAATGTAAATTTCATTTCCTTTATAGCCAGGGGCTCATTGAGAGACAGAAGAAGTTTTATAAATGGGTTAAATTAATAATTTTTTAGTAATCTAAATATTTCTATTGCTGCAGTATAAAAACAATATTAGATCAATGTCTAAAAACTACCAACTTTTTTGTATTCAGTACGAAACTGTTTAAGGGCTTGGTAAACCTCGCCCTTCCCCAGTTTCTTAGCCTCATACAAAAAGTTGATATTTTTCAAACATGAACCTAATATTGTATATTTATTTGTGCCTATAACCTGTACAGGAATTATTGGTTAGCACAGATAAAAGGGATTGCCACAAATTACAGATTAAAATAGGATATAGAAATTTTGTATCTTGAACTGACTTTAATATGATAAATATTGTGATTTTACTAAAAATTTCATCCTGATAATGTCGGAACAAAATATAAAATGTCCTGTATTCATTTTATCCATAACTAAAATAAAAAAAAAAAACATTCTTGAGGTGAAAAATGTCATATTTTATGTTATTTTGGTTCTGGAACTACTTTATTACAACAAATCATATGCCTTAAGTTAATTGCCCCCTCACCTTTGTTTCATTTGAAATTCTTCAGCCCCCTCAAACTCCCACAATTACTAGCTTTACAAGATCTAAGAACAGAAAAATCTTCCAAAATACGACAATTTTATATCAAGAGACATCTAATGTGGGAAAGGAAATTATAATTCTTTATTTCAGGCCATTCTAAACATGGAAACATAAAATATTTTGAACTGGACATGATTCATTCCGTATTTTGGTGATTCTGATAAGTGCTGTTTTGTAAATTTTAGGTTCCTGGATGCTAAATATGAAGAATACCGTAACTTACAATGGCTAGACCATCCAAAGCTTTCAATGTTTTTAGGTGGTATATGATAAACAATCTGTAATTCTCCATTTCATGGACCACTGGGTTCCCATATAAATCTAAAATCACTAGGTTTGGCAATGACTGAAAACAAAACAACACTATCATAAATGTTATACTTCATCTCACATCCATGAGATAACCATACAAATCTTAAATAAAACAACTTAACTAAGTTATCAATCAAACAAATTTTAAATTACTAGCCTTATCAAGACTTACTGATCTTAACATCAAGACTTCAATTCTAAGACAAACTTCAATTAAATCCTTTTTAAACTTTACAATTAAATCCTTTTTCAACTTTATTGTCATAAAACAAAAGAACAAAGCTTTATCTTTAGAATATCCTGCCCCAAGTTTGATTCATGAAGATATAACTCTCAGTTTTTATTTTACCTTTAAAAAGAAAATTTCTCTGACAGAGTTGAGTATGTTGTTACCAACATACAATTCTACAAGCGACATTAGTTTCTGTACACCAGCAAGGGAGACAACTTTGTTATTCTCCAGAGACAGATAAGTCAAATTAGTCAGGAACTGGATGCCAGTGTTTTCCAATGTAGAGATATAATTACTATCCAAACTCAATCTGCGTAGGTGATTAAGTTTACCAATGCCTTCTAGTTTGGAGATACAGTTGTCATCTAGTGTTAATTCTTGTAGTTTTAAACAATGTTCTAATCCCTGAAAATATCAAAATTTTATAAGAATTACACAAATTTAACAATTTATGTAAAATTTTTGAAAAACAAATACAATTTATATGTTTGATAAACACTCTCAGGTTGGTGTTTACAGACTTGGTTAAATAAATCTTAAAAGGACACAGTGTGATGTATTCATTTATTAAAAGATTGTTCACTTACATCCAGCAGGAATTATTTCAGTGGTATTCAGGATGAGCTGACATACTAGGGTTTGAATAGGTGTTTGGCACAAATGCAACCTCTGTATAAGCTGTTGAAAGGGGAAAGGGGTTCTTAATTTGCTGAGAGTTGAACATTTCTCCCATTATGGAAACATATTTTTCTTCCCCTCTAAACACCCTTTTAGAAGGGTCAAATATTGTCAAGCATCTAATTATAATGCCAGGCCTGGCCAGATAGTCCAAAGGACCTCTTAAAAGTTTATACTCCAGCCACACTCAGGATATGTAATGAAATAATCATCTATGACATAATACATGTAGTATAAAATAGAAAGAAGTGAGTATAAGGTTTAAATTAACCACTGTACTATATAAAGGTTACCTCTATCTTGGTGATATCATTCTCAGCAAAGGAAGCCCATTTCAAATTATCCAGTTTTTCAAGTCCAGATAACTTTGTTAAATGTTGTTTATCTAAGTTCAATGAAGTCACCTAAAGACAGAAATATATAACTACATTCACTGCAAGCATTCATTTTACTAAATTCTTTTACTTCTTATTGTTCTTATTTTTTTATGCATTTTATTTTAACCTTCAAATTCTCGCATCATTTATCCTGAAAACTGCATTTAATTACCAACAAAGAAACAGATGCATAAGTTTGTACAATATTAAAATCTAAGAAAATTTAATAAGTAATGAAGGTATTCTGCTTGATATTAATATATGTACCTTTGAAAACCAGTGATTATCATGTTCATTCATTTTCTCAGGTTTGTGCCGGCTGATTCTCTCTAATATATGTGGTGTGGTCATCAGACTGAGTGACCGAGCTTTACTTTGATCAGTACGTGTATGTGTCAGTAATGAAAGATGTGATATCCGTGAACCAGCTGCCACACGTAATGCTGCAGTGGCCTCTGTTTCTGATACACATGACCCATCAAGTAATGTCAGTGACTTTAATCTTCCAATAATTCTTAAGCGAATATTTTCCGGCTGCAAAAAAAACATGGTTTATTAGAAAAAAAAACAATCATACAATAGCACATTTTCCCCACTTTTTTTCCTTCAAAGTTAGTTTTGCAGAATGTACATTATTGACTGATCTTTTTTACACTAATATGTATTATAATTTTTAAGCATGTCTGCTGAAAGGAACATCAAACAAAACTAAATTATAGTTACAAACAAAACATAATTACCACAGCCATTTTTATATCCTGTGAATTATCCCAAAAATTTTTTTTTTCGTTTTGTAGAAAACTTCTCAAATAAAGAAAAAGATGTAGGTGCTTTAAGGGTACATATTACCACAAATTGAGAAATTTTCATGTCTAGATTTTATTGTCCTTATTTTGTCTTTTTAAAGTTTGAAAAAGAAACATTATTATTTCTGTAGCTGTGAAACCGTGACATCATAATTAGTCGTTTTTCACAAAATCAGAAGAATCAGGCGAAAAGTGTTGTGTTTATGACAGTTTTTCACGAATTTAAATGCCTCCACATTCTTGGAACAAAAAAAATATTTATGTAAATAATGCAACAGGTAAATATACAAATATAGAATAAATATTATCTTGATGCAATCAAGTGGGTTCAAATATATCAGCTGTGTGTATTAATCTACTACTTTGCATTTGAATATTGCAAAATTTAACAAGATGTACTGTGAGCAAAACTCATAAAAGATATCACTGATCACCCATGGATTATCTGCCCTTGGAGTAAGCCAAGATGAAATTCATTCCTATGAGCATAATTACACATTGTGTCTAATGTTCATGTTAAGTTTCATTGAAATCCATTGAACAGTTAGGTAGGAGATGTGCTTATAAGTATGTGGACAGACTGATGAACAAGGTTATTCCTATAAATCTCCAAAATATGGGATCCAATATAGTTCTTAGAGCACCTGCTCCTAAGATCATCAATTAAATTAATGAGAGATAAATCTGTAACTCATATGAACAACACAAATAACCCATTGGCTTCATGCACTTGTGAATTCCTATGTAACTGTCTTGCTTAGTTACTTGTGACATACTTTTTAATAATCAATCTGATGGATAAATTATCTTACAATGTTTCTTTTAAAATTCATATTTTTACACTTTCGTCCTTTGCAAGGCTGATATAGACAAAAGCTTTTTGATCATTAAACTAGATGCTGTAAAGATTGAGCCTGGTGTCATTCACTTTGCATTGGCCATTGGACTGTAATGACTTGAATCCATAAATTTTACATCTTCATTCAATTAAGATATCTTTATCAATTATCACGTGTGGATGTATTAAGCAAGGTCAACAAAAAAAAAAATGAAATATTTCTTTAAATATCAGTCAATCTTTTCCAGGACTGCTACGTCTGCTATGTTTTTTTTAAATAAGGACAAAATGGGGAAAATTTACAAACAACATCCAGTCTAAACTACATATTTAGTTTCAGTTCATTTTGCTCTGTGGTTTCAGAAGAGTTGTCATTTGAAAATTTTGATCGTTGTTTGACGAGAAAAAAAAACTTCCCATGGCAGTCAAAGTTTGATGACCAAATGGAACAAGATGAGGATGTATCCTACATTATATATAATATGTATCCCAAGAAATATATAGTACTGTCTGTTTTCACAAATTTCTATTGTCATTATGAAATACATTTGAGTATTTATGACACCAACCTTTTGCCAGTTATTATGTCTAGTATCTAAAATCAACAGATTTGGCACATGTTTTCTTAATATAGACAGATCTTCTCTTGTATTGCACAATTTATTCCAACTCAAGTCTAAAAACTTCATCTTTGGAACACACTGCAATGGTAAAACATGGGATATCTAGATATATAAAACTAACTACATTATAAAATACTGGCTGTCACATCATAATGCAATATTTGAAGTAATATATATATATTGTAAATGCAGAAATTATCACAATGGTTTTATTAATGCCAATATTGTGACAGGATTATAATGGCAATATTTAGAACTCGCATTTAAAAATTTCTTAGTAATGTTATGTTAAACTTTTCGAATAGCCATAAAATCAAACTAGAATTATCGTCCCATTGTACTTTTGGCAATAATAAATGCATGCAATAATATTTTGATTTACTTTAGTATCTTCAGGTTCATATAAGAAGTCCAAATCTTATAAAGATGCTTATGAATGTTCATAGATCAAAACAGTTTTTATTATATTATAAGTGCATTATGATATGACTGGCAAAATGTGAACCAGACAAACTTAAATGAACAATAAAATCAAAGAGTCACTAATCAGAAATTTTAATACCCAATCTTCTCCTTTACTGCCTTAAAAGGAGTGTAATTTTCTGGTTTTTTAAATCATTATGCAATGTTATGTCTGATTTCTGGCAATTTAATTTGAACTAGATATCATTGGCTCAACAACAAAAAACTGTTGGACTGCACTCCAAGGATTATCTCTTTTTTACCATTTGTGATATAACAAATTTCAATTAAATTTCATCTAGGGTTAAAATTGCCTTGATCATGAAGTCAAGAACATCTGTTTTTTTTTAATTTTGTTCTGACAAACTTGTACATAGAATATAATTAACAGACACCATACCTTCAAACCATCTAATGTAGATATCTTATTGAAGCTCACATCAAGATATTCTATATTCTGAAATAAAGAACCAAATTACCACACTCAGTAGTCTGTACAGTTACCACAAATGATATCCAATGTGGACGTCAAATGTGAAATATTTGCAGATATAAGGGATTGAATATGACATCAAAAAACATCAGAAGTGCAGCATGATACAAAATTTGCAACATATTTTCATGTTAAATCAACATTGTCCATTTATCAACAACTATTATTCAAAGACACATCATATATGGTCTATAGACAGTTCTAAGTGCTCTATATCATCTGCCCCTGACCTCAACAGAATGCTCCGGTAACTAAGGTCTATTCATTTTTAGGTCTGTTTCCCATACATAGATTATTAAGTCAAAAATATTAGGTGAACATGTCAACATGTTAAAATTGGCTCAATCCTAGTTCTCAATAATTCTGTAAGATAATTCAACAATATTTGCATTCTAATTTGTTTTGAGTTGTTGGTGTCAGTCTGCAATGTCATTTGATCTTGATGATAACAACAACTATAAAGTTTTATTGCTGAGCCCATTTCTCAATAACTCTTTAAAATAATTCAGCAATATTTAGTTGTACATGTTGAGCTGCTATATGTCGTGTGACCTTGAACTCATTATCATGGTCCAACAACTCCAGTCAATTTTTTGTGCTTAAGCCTGTTTCTAGGTGACAAGAAGATGGGCAAACAATATTTTGAGTGATAATTCATTTAATGGTTTACATGTCAGTACCCTATATACTACATGCCCTTGATCTCATTCTATCAGTAATTATAATCATTGGGATAAAATGTCTGCATTTGACCTCTTTGTCACTGTAAACTGATCATGGTATTTTGGGTTTTTTTAAATTCAAATTTGTTTTTTGTGAAACAGCCAAAATTGTAGCCAGAAATTTCTGTTATTATTGTTAGGCATTGTGTCTTACCTTTCATGACTTTTGTCACTAGTCAAAAAAATTTGCAATAATTTTAACAAATCAACTACATGCTATTTTAATTATCAATAAATTATTACCATATGAGACAGTTCATCTAACTTGGTCAACTCATTACCACTGGCAACCAGTCGTTTCAAATTATGAAGACTCTGTATTGGTTTCAACTTTGATAAAGCATTACCATGGAGATTCAGGGAGGTTATACTATTTAAACTGTCTGCACTTGCTTGTTTCATAATTAATTCTTCAGAAAGTGCAATCAATCTACAATAAGCAATAAAACTGAAAGCATAAATCAATAATATTACAGTTAATATGCAAATGAAATGATATGGGGTAATTGTCAGAGAGACTACTCCAACTATGAGAACAACAGAGGAATTTACAAATCTAGAGGTCTTCACAAGGCTCTAAATCTCCCCAAATAAAAAATATACAGGCGTACTTTCTTAAATATTATATTTTTACAGATGTATATTAAACAGTCATATATTCTAAAATGACAGAATATATTCAAATGATAAACAGTATAACATCTGTTCTTTTGAAGTGGTATTAAGGGTTTAGCTTGAGGCTCACCTGAAACCTGCAAATGACAACCATGTCTGATAAAAAAAAAAATGGGTTCTAAAACTTTAATTAATAACAGGCAACAAGGAAGAAATAAAAGGAACACTGCTTACTGATACATTGATATCATTTACAGATGTAAGGGAAAATTTCACTCAGATGCATCCAATCATGTGTCAATATGTGCATACAAATGTTATGTTTCCTTACTGTGTAACAAATGCAAAGTGCATTGTTGACCACCTTGGTGGTGTAATGGTTAACATATTAGCCCTATGTGCAGTGAATAGGTTCGATCCCCAGTGACATCAAAATTAGTTTTTGCTGCTTTTCTGCTAGCCCCTTGGCATCTAGTAGTAAGAGCAAAGATTGAATGGTCTAGAGTCAGAATTTGCCAGGGTGAGGAGGCACACTTTCCTGAAGATTGTTGTCTTATGAGCTAGCTTGTTAAACATTTGACTCAATTTATGGTCTAATAGAAAGCGCAGTTCAATCATCACTCATATCAATCAACAGCTTCATTAATATATCCCAACTATCCCTTTGTTGGGAGGATATAACAAAAACTGTCCTTGACACCCATGTCTGATGTCATATTGAGACATTATTCCATATAATGCTCATCTCATTTATATAAGAATTATATAAGAAACATAAGAATACCCAAAACAGACATTTACTTCAATTATGCAGGAATGGGGAGACTTAAAATTCATCCACCTCAATAGATACTGCATATTAAGCAGAAGTTTATTTGGCATGTGGTTTCAAATTTAAAAAGTTTATTTTAATCTTCAACCTGAAATTAGAATTGCCATGGTTGCCATGTTTGTTCTAGTGGAAAAAATTCAAAATTTGCTCAAGCTTCTCCAAGACACTTCATAATAGTTTGAGTACTTAAACATGTTTTTTTAAATCTCCAACCTGAAATTAAAATTGTCCATGTTTCCTGAGTAGATTTTGGACAATTTGATTAATGAGAAACAAAAATTTGTTTTAGTTGGTGTTTAAATAGTCATTTAAATAAAAGTAGGAGATGTAGCATGATTGTCCATGAGACTGCCATCCACCAAATGACAGTCAAATCTAAACTGCTATTTAAATATATGTTATTTGTTCACCATTTTTTAAATGGATTAGGTTGATTGTCTGTTTAATGAATAGTTTCACAATCTTATTTTAGGGGCCTTTTACAGCTTCCGTTATGGTATGGACTCTTGTTCATTATTGAAGACCATAATGGGACAGGTTAAAGTATAATTTTGACTGTTATTTGGTTGACTGTTGTCTCATGGACAATAATATTTGGTGGACTGTTGTCTCATGGACAATAATGCTACATTGCCTATTTTTATATTGTGAATGCAATAGTAGTTTTCTAAGTGGGATGATATCTACAATCCCTTTCATCGATGTTTCATGTCAAATTTCACTCAAGTCAGCTTAGTATTTTTAAAATGAGAGGGCAACACACAAGTATCAATTAAGAAAATACATACCTTGGTCGAGGTTTACACTGAGGATCCATATCTAATACATCATCATCCACAGTCTTATCATCTTCAGCATGGGGTACACCAGGTACACGACACTCACGATTGTCTAACAACATGTCATTAAAGTAATTAAACGGAGATCTCGACCTGAACTGTAAAAAATATTATACAGTATGATCTATAAGCAAGCACATCAGGTATTTTTGTTAAGGACTGAACGCTGCTCTCTGCAGTTTCATCAGTGAATACAAGCTTTAGACAGCAAATTGTATAATGCAAGAAAAGGCTCCAAAATATAAAACACAAGTTCAGTCAATGCTTTTACCAAATTATAGATCAAAAACATTTTTATGCTTGATATTTGGAAGTCTACATATTAGAAACACAAGAAAACATTATCTAAGATAAATATAGTCTTGAATCATTCCAATGCGACAGCCTTTTTGTTACAAAGGTATGAAAGTACACAAGACTTTGTGATTAATTGGGTAAGGAAACAGCAAATCTTTAGTTAAACAATTGCCTATTTACCAATGAGAATGCCAATATTTACCAATCACTAAATGTTATCAATTAATTATTTAATTTTACTCTGTCACATAAAACTCATGTTTGTATCCTTTGTCTGAGGACATATTCTGATATCCAGATATAACTGAGGCTGATTTACAAACAATGTATATTTTTTATTGAAATATTCTATTTCTTAATATATAAAATCTGCGTAAATAATGTTGATTATTTGTTATTTCGAGTTACCTTTGTGATATACTCAAACTCTACAACATACTCTGGTAAAACTAGTCTGTTATCAAATAGGTACCACTCACATTGTCTGGCACTGCATTCACATAATGCATCACTCTCTACAACAACAGCATAAACAGCAGATTCATTAATCTGTTTTACAGTTCTGTCTGAAACATTTTTCATTTGTGAATTCAAGTAAAAATACTGAAAAAAAATCTTGAAAATGAATGCAAGCTCTATTCCAGGAAACAATTTGCTTAATTCAACTGTGTTGGAAAGTCCAATAAAATGTTAATTAGCTATGAAGTATTTCAACTAAGAAAATATCAGTAATTAATTAGATTAAATTATGCTAATTCAGGAAATAATGCATACAAATAAAGATATTAAAGACTTAAATTCTCATAAATATAAGTCACATTTTTTTACCCCCCCCCCCCAAATAAAAATTAAAAAAACATCAAAAAAAATTTGAATTTAGTCAGCACACCAATACTTTTTTCTGTATTTTTTATTCTGTAAATTAGGATTTTAATAAGTATGATGAGTTAGGGTTAACAAATATTGCAAAAGATTTCTAGGTTTAACTTAACATAACTAACTGCCATATTTTCTAGGACTTAACTTACCATTATTACTGCCTTTGAAGCTTTCTCTGTAGAATGACTTTTTGGAAATGTCAAACCTTAATCTTAGGAATATTTAACTAATTTTTTGTCAAGAAGCAGAACCCAGTGAGTCATCCAATAAAATAAAAATAAATAAAAATACTGCCCTAACCAGATACTTTTAAGGCAATTTAAAATGTTCTAGGAGGGGGATTTCCAGTCATATTTTTGTTGTCTTTTATAATACTAAATTTTCAAAATGCAATGATATCAACCATTTTCTAGCATAAATTATTGCATTGAGATAAGAAATTTTGCAATTATATTTTCATTTATATTACACTATATGGGCATTCTACAGGGTTTTTTTTTGTTTTTAAATTCCACCAAGAGAGTAATCTCCCTTTTACATTGAAAATACCATTTAGATTTTTCTCCTGCTCCAGGTTCATTTACCATTGAAAAGAATATCAAAACGAAAATAGTTAACGTTAAGACTCACCAAGATTCACCTTTTTGCAAAATTTTATTAAGATTTAAAAATGATAACACCTTTTATTTTTGAAGAAGGAATTCCATAAAGGAAGGCTTACAGAAAGAAATTACCATTTTTAGAGTTAAACTCACCATTACTTATAACCATTTTTCTAGGTTTGAACACAGCATCTATTTTAGGGTAGGAACTTTGACTTATTCTGAAATATAATAACATGTGACTGAATAATCTGCTTGTATAGATACATTTGTGTAGATGCAAGATAGACATCAAAATTACAATATAAACAAAGATAAAAAAACAGTATGCTTAACAGTTTAAAAACAAGCATAAAGTACTAATAGTATTTTGTAGGCATTATCCATGAAAGGCATTTTATTTGATAAAAAGTTAAATTTAATATATGTCCCAAGAATATCGCCTAAAAGTGCATAAAATAAGACAACAAATAATCCAGAAAAGGTGTGGATTATGTCTTTCTGACAAATATTCCATATTCTTTTTTAAATACTAGGAGACCAAAAAAGTCTAACCACACAAGAAACCAGGAGGTTAAACTTTATCATGTGATAAAATGTACTTCTCCACTGGATAAATGTTCTGAACAACTCAGGATTTGAAAATAATTATATGCTAAAAACACCTAAATAAGCAACATCCAATTCAACCTACAAGTCAACCATAATATTGATAAGTACTTACTGTCTGTTGTCGAGAGCTTTGACACTTTTACCAAGATAAACTTTAGAAATGACCAACTGCCCTACAAAAAATTCAACACTTGTCACATAATATAATGAATTTCATATGATCTTCTATATTCACAGAGGTAGTCACAAATAAAAATTATTATACCAATGTTATATCTTAAGGAAGTTTCCTGTACTTTTTATTATGCTGTTCTGAAAACTATTTTTTGGACAAGGTGGGGATTCTAATTTTAATTTGATTGTGATCTGACAACAGTGATGTAAAGTCAATCTTAATGAATACTATGAAATGATCTGACAACATTGTTGTAAAGTCAAACCTTACAAATACTATGATATGATCTGAAAAGAGTGTTGCAAAGTCAAACTTAATGAATACTATGAAATGATCAGACAACAGTGTTGTAAAGTAAAACTTAATGAATACCATGAAATGATCAGACAACAGCTCAACTCTAAATCTTACCTACCATATCTAAATGGACAAGAATCTGAGTATTCTGAATTCTTTCGATTTTTTGTTAAATGTTCTATTCTATGTCTATCTGCCAAACTTAAACTATTACTGAGGGAAACAGCACCATCTCTTCCTAAATCCTGTAATACATAGAGAATAATACACCACTAAATCCATATAACATGACATATCAACCTGAACTACCAATATCAGCCCAACCACCTCCAACCCAAACCACCAATATCATCCCAAGAGGCCTAGACCTAGAACTGATATTGGTAGTTATACTGCATGTGATACTGGTTTTGACATGTATTGATTTTTTTGGATATATATCTAAAAAAATTAATATTTGAATAAAAAATACATATTTTTGGAGACCATTACTCTGTAGAACTGGGGTATGCACCCTAAAATAATCAATAATATGAAAAATTGCTGCACATTATTTAGGCTACAGACAGAGTTCATGGTGTGATATACCTGTAATGTTTATTTTATAAACAGACCCATCCTGGAACTAGAAATCACTAATACTTTTTATGTGTAAGCGACATCTCCCAGAATCAGTTTTAAGCTGTATGGGCAACAATGAAATTCTAGTGATAACATAGTGACAGAAGGCTATGTGGAGATTTCCTCTGTTTTTCTTGTGGTTGGAGTTGCAGTCTCTCTGACATTTACCCCATATCTTTTCATTTTGTGGTTGATTTACCCCATATCTTTTCATTTTGTGGTTGATGTGCAGTCTCTCTGACATTTACCCATATCTTTTCATTTTGTGGTTGATGTGCAGTCTCTCTGACATTTACCCCATATCTTTTCATTTTGTGGTTGATGTGCAGTCTCTCTGACATTTACCCAATATCTTTTCATTTTCATATGTCTGTCTCAATCCCATTGATAGTACTGTTATTAACCTACTGCACTTGTATGCCATTTGATAGGGTGCATCTACTTATTTCTCATCAGAAATGCCATTTTTATTCCCTTTGACCTCTTTCACTTTGAAAATTGTAAAAAAACAAATAATGCAAAACAAAGTAAGTTGCAATATCTTCATTGTACAAATCTTTTTCACATGGATTCTTGTGACATAAAAATTAGGGGGGTTTCTCCTCCCTTTCCTGTTTATTTGCATACTTCTTACATGAATGTTAACAAAAGAATATCAGGAGAGATACAAATACCAAACAACAACAACCCATCAACCAGAGATATGCACACCAACAAAACAGATATATCATATTTATAATATAGTCATCATATCCTCTATACCAAAGTCTTAGTCTGAACAGGCAAGAGAAATGGAAACAATTTTAAAGAAACTTAAGTTTTAGAAAACATGACATCAACATCTGACATAATGACCTGAATATCAGTTAATACAGTTCTTTCATATCTTATGATTTCTACCTGCGTAAGTTTAATTCTGTTTATACACAGTAATCTATATGTTATCAGTCAGTATAGAAATGTGATAGGAGTGATGGAAAGGTTAATTCCAAAGCTTACACTATAAGTTTGGGCCTCTAGGAATCCATCTTCTAAAAGATGGCCTGGTTCATTAGCACCATGTGACAGTTGAGGGTCCTGCATCCAGAACAGGTATTCTAATAACTTTCTATATCCTGTACTCCTGCAAAATAATAATTAAAGAATAGAGATTTACTACATTTGCATCATTTTTCCTTTTTGTTTGTATGGTTTGAGTTTTATACAACCGTTCTTGTGATATTTCTTCTTAATTGTGGGTGTCTTTATTATTTGTTCTTACCACTTGGTCATGTAACTAACAAACATCAATACATGTTTCTATAATGTGCTTAGTAGGGCACAAGCTCACATACCATGTTTACTTGACTACCTTCACTGTTATAGACAGACCATCATAACACAAGGAAAAACATAGGCAACAAAAGACAACAAATTTGTGGTTCTGGAAGAAATTGATGTTGGCATAGCTGGGATGGATAAAAAAGTAAACACGATTGGTCAGGACAAAATACTGATAGGATACATAATTCTGAAAACACAAAAAAAAACCCATTTCTCCAGTGATATCCAGCCAAAGAAATCAAACAAAACATGTGAAATATTAGGTTTGTTTGTTTGTTTGTTTGAATGGGGTTTAACGCCACTTTCAACAATATTTCAGTCATATCGCAGCGGTCAGTTTTACTGGTGGAGGAAGCTGGAGTACCCGGAGAGAACAACCTATCTTGGACAGGTAACTGACATACCTTATCACGTGCAATGCGAGTTAAATGCAATCCATTTTTGTATGGTACAAACCAAGGCGCGAACTCACACCGTATAGGTGATAGGATACAGTTATCTGTACAGGTAAGTTTAAATCAACTACCTAGACCACTTGGCCACCCAGGCCCCTGTCAGTTTGGTAGTAGAATCTATGTAATTAGGACATTGAAATAATCCTACGTCATGCAATGCTATGATATGATAATCCCATGTTAGTATGAGAGTGGAACACTTCCCTGAGAGAATCACCATTTCAGTGTGAGAATCCCATGTCAGTGTGATGCTATAAAAATCCCATATCAGTAAGAGTAGGTTTGAACTTCCATCTATTGCTTGTTGGATATATTTTGTAGGGATTTTCTAACTTGGTTAAAGTTTGTACATATTAGGATATAACACAGACGCCCTCCACAGCTGTTGACATAGTGTCTGAGGATGATACCCCACTTAGTGTAAGGAATAAAGGGCAGATAATTTACACCCAGGTGAAGATAGACCAGGGGTCTCCCATAGTTTACACCCAGGAATAAAGGGCAGATAATTAAACCCAGGTGTACATAGACCAGGGGTCTCCCATAGTTTACTAATGACTAAATTTGATGTAATTTTTGAAGACTAATTTGATGAATTATGATAAATATTAGATGTATGATGGTGATTTACTTGTATTTAATCAATGTCACCTAGACATGTCTGGCCTTTCATCTAATTTAATTTAAATGAGGGAGAAAATTTATGATATTGTGGTGAATTAATTAAATGGGGGCAGGGATAGGCCATGTTTACATTTCTTTATTGATTTTATACTCCAGAAATTCGGATTAAACTTCAAAGTTTCTTTTTATGATTCATTTTTTACCTAACAATTGGTGAACTATTAAGCACACTTTAATTTCCTTATTTGGATATATTTTACATTTCTGTTTCCAAAAAATCAGTAATTTGTGTTTAAAGTGATACCTTTATAATCATACAACTGGCAATCATTCTAAAATAAACATGACAACATTCACTTCAGGCTATAAAGGAAAGAAAAAACCTTGTTAGGGTTTGTTTGAACACAATTTTTTCAAAGTATTGTAATTTTATTTAGCAAATGTCATGTTCGACTGATCTGTCCTTCACCTTCAAGTGATGTTGGTTAGTATCAATTAGAGTTTAATGAATCATTGGAAGAAAAATAAAGAAAGGGGGAAGCTCTTTGATCTTGGGGTTTTTGTAAGGGGTGGAATGAATCTTAGTAATTGTAGGTCCACACAAGTGGTTACCATGGAAGGTTTAGGGGTGGGATGAACCTCAGTAATTGTAGGTCCACACTTACAAGTGGTTACCATGGAAGGTTTAGGGGTGGGATGAACCTCAGTTATTGTAGGTCCACACTTACAAGTGGTTACCATGGAAGGTTTAGGTGTTGGATGAAACTCAGTAATTGTAGGTCCACTCTTACAAGTGGTTACCATGGAAGGTTTAGGGGTGGGATGAACCTCAGTAATTGTGGTCCTGGTGGGATGAACCTCAGTAATTGTAGGACCACTCTTACAAGTGATTACCATGGAAGGTTTAGGGGTGGGATGAATCTCAGTAATTGTAAGACCACTCTTACAAGTGATTTCCATTGAAGGTTTAGGGTTGGGATGAACCTCAGTAATTGTAGGACCACTGTTACAAGTGATTTCCATTGAAGGTTTAGGGGTGGGATGAACCTCAGTAATTGTAGGACCACTCTTACAAGTGGTTACCATGGAAGGTTTAGGGGTGGGATGAACCTCAGTAATTGTAGGTCCACTCTTACAAGTGGTTACCAAGAAAGGTTTAGGGGTGGGATGAACCTCAGTAATTGTAGGACCATTCTTACAAGTGGTTACCATGGAAGGTTTAGGGTTGGAATGAACCTCAGTAATTGTAGGTCCACTCTTACAAATGGTTACCATGGAAGGTTCAGGGGTGGGATTAACTTCAGTAATTGTAGTTCCAAGTGCTTTCTGGTTTATTGAGGTTTTTCTTGCTTTATTTTGTCTTCAATAAATTTTTTGTGTACTGGTACATTTATGACCTCATGGCCTTGACATTTGATCTCAAGTTTGAAATTATAGGTCCTCTACCATAGATTTCTGTCTGTGGTACAACTTTTTAGCTCACCTGGCCAAAGGCCATGTGAGCTTTTGTCATCACTTGGCGTCCATCGTCCGTCCGTCCGTCATCCGTCCGTCCGTTAACTTTTCACATTTTAATCTTCTCCTCTGAAACCACTGGGCCAAATGGAACTAA
>JAULBM010122942.1:0-30090 GCA_032357055.1 Geukensia granosissima | reverse complement strand
GGATGAATTATTTTTGGGAGGATTTTCCTTAAATTGCCTTAGGAGAATTTATTGGTTGGTAGCATCAAAGTCATGCCTGTACTTCATATACAGTAAAACTTTTAAAATTGTACTGGTATCCACCCGGATGTCACCAACAGCCATTTCTCGCCTTCATGGTTTTTATGGGGATTTAAAAACAGACAACCCTTAAGTTTATGATTGCAATTCCATCCATTTATTTTTGGTTTTATTTTAAAATTCAATCACTTGGTTCTGTACAAAACACATGGTGGAGAGAATTGGTCCTTGGCCGGATCTGATCTATACCAGTAATTGAAATAACACATATTGGAAGGCCTGCTATCTGGTAAATATGTGAAGACTCAAGAGTATAAACTGGCACATAAAGGTATGTATCCAAATGGTCAAACAGTACCAGACAAAGAACATATTTAAGCAAATCTCCAAAAATAAGTTTGGCAAGCACAGACAATCAAGGATACAGGATAACATTTTTGAAAATTTTAGACTATTCGTCCAATTCCCAATTGCCACTGACTGATGGAAATGTTAAAATTGGGCTGTGTGTTGGCCATTTTTTGTTCCAAATGAGATCCATCAAAGAACAATTCAACCGAAATTTAATTTTCATTCGCTCACAAGAAGACACATTAAAAAGATCCATTGTTTATTTTTAACTTGGCCAAGGTAGCCATTTTGGAGAGAAAATAGACTCTGGGTATATTCCTTAAAAGGACTCTCTAAGTTTTTGTTCCAAAAGAGGTCCATTTAAGGTTTATTTTAAATTAGCTAAGCAGCCTCTTACGTTCTAAGAAAATAGCCATTTAATTTCCATTTTTGTTAATTTTGATTTAAACGAACGAAGCAGTTAAAAAGGGTAAGAATTTTCAAGAATTTTTATTTTAAACAAAGGTGGCCATCTTAATTAGGGAGTTTGTATGCTGGATAGAGTGAATGTTTGGTCCAAATGAAAAAAACAAAGGTTTTTAGAAAAGAAGATTTTAATGTAAATTGTGGATGGGGAAAGGTAATGGATGCAGAGTAAACTTCCAAGACTATCGGAATCAGGTGAGCTAAAATGACATAACTATTCCAAAGTGACAAGATACAAGATGAAAGCTGTACATAATCATAACTACTTCTTTTGTGGACATGTGCCAAAAGTGAAATCAGATTTGTTATCTTTGATTTAATTATAAACAAACTTCTTTTTTTATAATTTTCCTCTTAATCATGTTAAAAGGTGAAGCTATACAATAAAACATTTGTTTTAAGGTTTTAAGTTGCAATAAAAAGATTAAAAGATTAAGTAAGAAAAAAAATCATTAACAACCTATTTCCGGAACTTGCAGCTGAATCTTTCGATTTGATAGGACAATAATTATGGAACAATAAGAAGAAGTTCAATTTGCCAGATGAAACATATTAAATTTAGGAATTCATGTGTTTCAAAAACCGAACTTAATAACTTAAACAGATGGGAAAATACAAATTCTACGCTGTATTTCAATAATAATGAGCTTTCTTTAATCTGCTACTGAACATTTTTGACATTTTGAAAATATTCATGTTGATTTGAATTCATGAAGGAATGTAGAGTAGAAATCTGTAAATGTATATTAACTGCATGGTTTATCATAAATATCTCCACATGGGACAAAACAAAGGCCAATTAAAGGGGAGATAATTCATTTATGATCAATATTACAAATATCTGTGCAAGTCATATATTTCACAGTCATGATGACTTTTTATTCAGTGGATATTCCAAGCTTCTATTAATTCAGAAATAAATATGATATTTTCATTATTGTTAATAATGACAGGATAGAAGATGCAAAAAAATTAAATCATTTTGAATTTTGCTACTTATATATGTTTGGAAATTAAAGTAATGAATTTCACTTTATTGTAAGCAATCTTAATTTCATAAAAAATAAATGTGCTCACTTTCAAGAATTTTTCCAATTCAGGTAAAAAAGTCAAATTTCCTTCTTACACCACAAAAAAAAAAAAATTCAACTCAAAAATAAGTAAAGATTGTTAACATGAAGCACATGTAAATCTAATCTCTCACATCACGGACCAAGTTTCCTACCCCACATGGACAAAAAGCTACTTCTGTCACAGCAACAGTCAAGTTTTCTTATTACCACTTATGTTTTTACTCAGACCAAAGGTCAAGTTTTAATCACATTACAGGCCAAGTCCTCTTTAACAAAAAATAAGTCAAATCTTACTCTCAGGTGCTAGTAAGTTTTCTTACACATATCAGATGAAGTCTCCTTATATATGCTAGAGGTAAACTTACTCAAAAACAGAAGCCAATTTTATTTACTCACTACAGTAAGGCAAGTGTCTTTAACACATACTAGAAGTCTAGTGTCTAAACTCATATCACAGGTCAAGTTCTCTTACTCATTCAACAAGTCAGCTTCTTTTACTCACTCCACAAGTCAGGTTCCTTTTCTCACTCCAAAAGTTTCTAACTCACTCCGTAAGTCAATTTCTCTAAACTCTTTAAGTCAAGTTCTCTTACTTCACAAGTCAAGTTCTCCTACTCCACAAATCAAGTTCTCTTATTTCACATGTCAAGTTCTCTGAATAACTCTTTATGTCAAGCTCTCTAACTCATTCTGTAAGTCAACCCTTTTTACTCACTCTTTAGGGGAAGTTCTCTTACTCTACATTGTAAGTTCTCTTTCTCACTCCACATGTCAAGTTCTCTGAATAACTCTTTAAGTCAAGCTCTCTAAGTCAAGTTCTCTAACTCCACAAATCAAGTTCTCTTACTCACTCCACATGTCAAGTTCTCTGAATAACTCTTTAAGTCAAGCTCTCTAACTGACTCTATAAGTGAAGTTCTCTTACTCCACAAATCAAGTTCTCTTACTCATTCCACATGTCAAGTTCTATGAATAACTCTTTAAGTCAAGCTCTTTAACTCACTCTGTAAGTCAAGTTCTCTTACTCCACAAGTCAAGTTATCTTACTCACTCCACAAGTCAAGTTCTCTAAAATCATCAGCATTTTAAATGTCATTTATTGATGGGGAAGATACATTGAACTAAATATACTAACCTTGGGCAGGTGACAAACCAGTTATCTACATTGTGAGTGAGAGCACTATTTTTTTTTGTATGTTTTGGTGATAGTCTACAGTGATCTATACTGGCTGGCAATCCAATCATTCTCCCCAATGCAACCACTTACAGAAAACTGGTTAAATGTTATTTTAAAAAAACAGCATTTGGTTTCATAGATATCTATCTTACCAAATCACTTATTTTTCATACTGAAACAAATTTTCATTAAAGAGGAAACTGCTGTAAAGCCTTATTGGGTACCTTTTGTGATGTGGTCTTCCACCAGTACAGCTAGAACCTAGACCTTTTGACCACTAAGCACCAAACTTTAACAATCAAGCTGAGACACTAGCTCTGAACATTGTGTCATTTTGTTAGATTATTATATCTAATAAATGTTTTCTTTTCTTTTATACATGTTCTCTTTGGTGAGGAAATCTTACAATTTCCTTTGGAAAAATAAAACAAGTTCTGCCACTTGAACAAAGAATATAACAAATCGGAAACCAAAACAGAAATGTTTCTACATTGTCATTGTTCAATAATAGCTTTTAAATCTTCTAAGCACAAAGACTTTCTACATTAGCCAAAATGTCTGCACTTTAAATTACGTCGCTTAAATAGCCAGATTTATGAAACTTTTTTTTTTCTAAAGCAATTTCCTTTCAAATACAAAAACACAATTAAGTCGAGACAAACAAGTTAAAAAATTATAGTTCTCTAGTGCAAATTCTAGTCAAATCAAATCAATTGAAAATAATTTGAAATGATCGAAATTTCTCAGAATCACTAAAGAAGGCTGATTGGACACATTTAGACTCCGTTTTAAATTTCCTCTTAAAAAAGCTTCCAATTATACTACAATTGCTTGCATCAAAGCTTTAAATGAAATTAAACTTTTCTTGATGTCACTACTATAGAAATAAAATAACTTAATAACAGAATTATGATGGTTATCAAAATATTGGTTTTATTTCCAAATTTTCTAAAGCATATCAAAAGCTACAAGCAAATGGAATCTGACATCAATAAAAAAGGCCTACTTCAAAACTCCAACTTTAATGCAGCATCCGTGCTGTTCTTTTAGTAGTCATCTATAATTTAATTTCCAAACAAAATATAAAGTTTAATGAAAATTTCACATGCACAGTATAAAGTTTATTATTTCATTAGCTAAATTTGATATTTCTATGGTCAAATGATGAAGTGAGAGCACACTATCTAATTTGAAGTTTTCATCTTTTAATGTTGATTTTATAACATTTTGATAATGGCATATGTGAGCTATTATAAAATCTACATGTTAGTAACAAAATATCATCATAACCATTATTTGAATCGATTTTTTATGTTGGATATTTTTGATTTTATCCTTTTGGCATAAAATTTCAAATATTGCAGATTTTAATTTCACAGGGAGGCAAGGGATGACATAATTTGATTACTTTATAAATTTTCCATCACTACATTTCAAACTTTTGTCAATTACATGAAATTTACAAGATTTGATATCCTACATCTTATTGATTTTGGAAATTTCAAATTTATTAAAGTATATCACATATTAATAAATATCCATGACCCAGTTATGTCCCTTTATTCAGTCAATAAATATACTCCTCTCCTCATCTGAGACTTACAATTACCACTGAGGTAGCTTAATGTGCATAATAACAGCAAATCACACATTTTTTTTCTTGGATAAAATACAAAAAAGACATTGGTGTGGAAAGAATGCATAAAACAACATTTTTCTGAAGAATAATTTGAGATGAATGGGTTCAAAAACCTTTCTGCATTCATGAACGGTGACTTCAAAATTCTATAGGAAGTCTTTCATCAACATAACTTAGTCAATATGACACCAATTTATGAATGAAATGTGGGAAAATTTTAGGTTTTAATCATACTTGACTCTGAAACTGACATAGTTGCAGTTCTATACTCTTTACCCTCATCCAAAGAAAATATAGGTACAAGTGAAAATTCCTAAAGGTCTTAAATAATGGACAAATATAAACACCATAAGGCAACTTGCAAATGGCCCAAAAAATAAAATAAAATGATCTTCAAAAGTAACAATACTCAGTCAAATAAGTATACAATGTAAAACAAGTAACATTTGAACATAAAAACAATCATATGCACTTTTAACAGGTTACATGGTTAAGGTAAAGGTCAAGGTAAAGATCAGATGAAAATATACCTACCCGTATCTGACTTACACTTGCTACTATTATTTACTGTGCTTAAACTTGTTAATGCTACTATACTAGCCCATGAAAATTAGGTCAAGGTCACACAAGACATTTGCTTTGTTTCTGACATGTTTACCAACCTCTGACCAATAGTTAGCAAAAATGAGCAAATGAATGAAACATAAATGTCATAGACCATTCTGTCACAGTGACTATCTCCTGTCTCTGACATGGAACAAAAAATTCTAAAATAGGTCACAATGACTTTCTTTCTGCTGTGTAAATAGTGAACTGCAGGGGTAATGCTATAGCAAATCAGAAATGTCAAACCTCTGATTGTAATTAACAAAACAAATTTGAACACAGCCCCTCCAATGAGAAACTTATGATTATCTTTACAGGATATGAAAAACTGTGAATTTTCTGATGAACAACAAATTAAATTTTCTCTGTTTACAGCTATAAGCTCATTACACCATCCCATCATAATTTCTCTCATCTTTTTATTTCGACTGATGAGACACACACATATATAAATAGTATATCATAAAGTCTTTATAATCATCAGTTAGTTTTTTGTAAAAATGAAAATAAAAGCAGATGCCAATCTGAACAATGCTGCCATGTTTCATTATATGTACCATCAATTCTGTCAAATTGTTAGCTACAATTGTAAACCACGCATCTACTCCAACAAAAGAAATATGCAAATGCATGATGTCGCAAATTCTTCTCTGATCTTTAGTAATTTTATCTCTAATTTCTCAAAAAAGATAGGCAGGGTGCCAAACCAAAACACCCGCTTGCACCTTTTTCCTCCCGAGCTGCTTCAATTTGACTTGCACGGTTTCTATAGGAACCCCCTGTTTCATCTGTCCATCAGTGTAAATAACAATACTTATATAGTTATTGTTTAGCATGCATCATGTAAATTTCATACGATGTTTATTGTTTTGAGTCATTTCAACTTGGATGTTCATCAAAATGTCACAAGAAGTGGAAAAACAATAGAAAATGTTTTTGTGGTATTTGTTAGCAAGGGAGATCACTCAGGCTCATTACTGAATTGCAGTAACAGTTTTCATATAGACATTAAATTACCACTTTAGAATTAACTGCTTTTAAAACAAACAGGCAATCTTTTTTCCAGGAAAGAAATTAGACAGAAACAATCAACTAGAAGCTACTTAATAAAAAGGAAAATAAATGGAGATGGGAAATTGGACATGAAAGTGTCACTAGACGAAAAAAAATCTGTCCCGTCTTCATGGAGGTGAAGACATGCAATGAGTGGCGAGAAGGGAGATATTTTAGGAATAAATTAGATTTCAATGTACTTTACATATTTGAAATCTATTTCCAAAGGAATGCAGGAAAAAATTCACAGCTAAGTCTAAAATTGTGTATTATTCTTTAAACTTCAATGACTGTTTTGCCACTATTCAGAATAATAAAATGAAAACTACAAATTCCAAAGTAGTCAGAAAAAAACTAAATTAACATGGAAGAACTACAGATCTACAAAAGAGAAATAATACACTGGTCATCTCCCTGCTTTCTAAAATTGGTGTTATTATCCATTTTCATAAAGGCAATTACAGAACAGCATTCTTTCATACCACAGAAAAATCATTTCCTGAAGATATGTCCTGCTTAGAATCTACTTCTAAATGTTGATATGAACCATTCAATCACTTTAAAATTAATATATCTTGCAAAAATTTTACAACTGCATTAATGGCAGTTAAAAAGAACTGCTTCTTAGGGTCAAAGTGGAAATAATAAAGGTTACCCTATTCTATGTAATTTTTATACTTGGAACAACTGTCATTGTTAACATGTAAACAGCAGGATCACAGTGCAATCAAAAAAACTAAAGTTAGCAGTTACAAACTGATCTGATCATCACAACATGGTGATTGGCTGTTGTAAACTGGAGTTATTTTCAGAATGCTCAGTGAAAGTCAAAGTCACCATCAGATAGCTGTAGTGGATTCAGCTTGTACAAGAAAGGAAGTTGTTTAAGGCACATGTATCCTGTGTGATTGGAAAATATTGTAAAATATTACAAACATGTATCCTGTTTAATTGGAAAATATTGTATAATATTACAAACTTCAAGCAAAATGAATCAAAATATTGCAGTCTGTTACACTCAATGAAGCCAAATCCGAGTGAAAATATTGCTTATAGGCCTTGAAATTTCTAAACATAAGTGTTGTATAAAAATTTGATGTCCCAAGTTATGGTGGTCGAGTGCTCACAAACATGTTTAACCCTGCCACATACTTTAAGTGCCTGTCCCAATCCAGGAATCTGAAATCTAGTGGATTTTGTTATGTTTGTGTTACTTGTTTCACAGTGCACACTTATTAGGTAGATAACTGTTACATTTGAATATCATCCCTTTTACAGCTTGCTTTATGGTGTGCATATTTGTTCATAATTGACGACCTTACAGCAACTTGTAGAAGTATATATGGTTTGGATGGCTGTCTCATGCACAATCATTCCACATCTCTTTTCCCTATTGTGAACCAAGTTTTATTCACAAGTGATTATCAAGATTTTCATGAGAAGGGGGAAAGTGTCCTGAGTATTAATTGCACTTTGTTACAATACCATGCTGATAAAATAGCAAAACAGCAGTTTGCAAAATTAAACCGCTGCAAATATAAAGCTCCAAGTGAAATCAGAAACAAAAGACACCAAGGATAAACATTGGTTTGAAAAATTACTTTAATTTGGCTTAATTCTACAAACTCATCAACATTTCGAGGTCCACATTTTCTTTGACAATTCAACTTGTATTGCCAAATATCTATGGATATGAACCTGTCCCCAAATAGGTATCCTAAGTATTGCTAAATACTTTAATATGCCTCTAGACACCTCTGCTGATATTGCCAAATACCTGAATAAACCCCTAGATATGTCCTCAAACGGGTCTCCTATCATTACAAATACTCTGATATGCCCCTAAATATGTTTCCTAGTATGGCCAAATAACTGGATATGTCCCTAGATAGGTCTCCTGATATTGCCAAATACCTGAATAAACCCCTAAATATGTCCTCAAACGTGACTCCTAGTATTACCATATACTGTAATATGCCACTAAATTTTTCTAGTATTGCCAAATACTTTGATATGCCCCTAAATGTTTCCTAGTATAGCCAAATAACTAGGTATGTTCCTAGATAGGTCTACTAGTATAACAAAATCAGTTGATAAGACCCTTCAGGCCTAGATAGGTCTTCTCATATATTGTGAAAAATCTTAATTTGTCCCTAGATAGGGTCTTGTCATCATCGCAAACCACAGGTAAAGAGTTCATACATGCTCCCTCAAAGGAGAGAAGCGATTCAAAATCAGATGTGGGCAATGGACCATGGGGTCTTGTATTACTTAAAAATACATGTACCTGGATTTAGATAGGTCTCAAGTTTTGCCAAATACTTTAAGTCTTTAACATGCCTGTAAATAGGTCTTTTCAAATTGTCAGACACCAAAATATGCCTAAGAAAGGTCTCCAATTATTGCCAAATACCTGGATATGTTCCTAAATAGGTCTCTCTGTTTCTTATAAAACATACTGAAGTCTAACATTACTTTTACTAAATCAATAGGAATTTATGTATAAAACTATGGCCTCAATATAATATATAACAAACACACATAACATCTGTCTCAGTCTCATTTAAAAAAAATATATTAAATTATAATTGAATTATTTTTTTTCAATTCTTTCACATTATTTTCCTCGAGTTGTCAAAGATGAAATAGAATTTCCATGTATTGGCAGAAAGACATGACTTGCAATGAAATTTAACAGCAGTGATTTTGCACAAAGCACTTGTTTTATTGCAAATCAGCGGTCTGGTAGCCATGTGCCCTAGTTAAATAATCTAGCCAGCAATGCTCACTAAGTAGTTAATCTGGCTAGCCTTGTGCCCAATAGGTAATTTAATTTGGCTAGCCATGTGCCCTAGATAGTTAATCTGGCCAGCTGTATGCCCTAGGTAGTTAATCTGACTAGCCCTGTGCCCTAGGTAGTTAATCTGGCTAGCAGTGTGCCTAGGTAGTTAATCTGGCTAGCCATGTGCCCTAGGTAGTTAATCTGGCTAGCCCTGTGCCCTAGATAGTTAATCTGACTAGCCCTGTGTCCTAGGTAGTGAATCTGACTAGCCATGTACCCTAGGAAGTTAATCTGGCTAGCCTTGTGCCCTAGGAAGTTAATCTGGCTAGCCATGTGCCCTAGGAAGTTTATATGGCTAGCCCTGTGCCCTAGGTAGTTAATCCGGCTAGCTTTGTGCCCTAGGTTGTTAATCTGGCTAACTGTATGCCCTAGGTAGTTAATCTGGCTAGCTGTGTGCTCTAGGTTGTTAATCTTGCTAGCAATATGCCCTAAGTAGTTAATCTGGCTAGATGTGTGCCCTAGGAAGTTCATCTAGCTACCCTGTGCCCTAGGAAGTTAATCTGGCTAGCTGTGTGCACTACGTAGTTAACCTGACTAGCCCTGTGCCCTAGGAAGTTAATCTGGCTAGTTGTGTGCACTAGGTAGTTAATCTGACTAGCCCTGTGACCTAGGTAGTTAATCTGACTAGCAGTGTGCCCTAGGTAGCTAATCTAGCTAGCTGTATGCCCAAGGTAGTTATCTGGCTAGCAGTATGCCATAAGTAGTTAATCTGGCTAGATGTGTGCCCTAGGTAGTTAATCTAGCAAGCCATATTCCCAAGGTAGTTAATCTGGCTAGCAGCATGCCCTGATAGTTAATCTGGCTAGATGTTTGCCCTATGTAGTAAATCTATTTAGCTGTGTGCCCTAGGTAGTTAATCTGGCTAGCAGTGTGCCCTAGGTTGTAAATCTGGCTAGCCATTTGCCCTAGGTTATAAACATGGCTAGCCCTATGCCCTAGGTAGTTAAACAGGCTAGAAGTGTGCCCTATAGGTAGTTAATCTAGCTAACCATGTGCTCTAGGTAGTAAATCTGAGTGAAAAATGCCTGAAAGGTAGTTATTCTGGCTAGCCATGTGCCCCAGATAGTTAAATCAACCTGTAGCCGATCTCCTTTAAAGAAGAAGTTCATGTACAGAAAAAAATTGAGTGGGCTCAACTCTTAATGCATTCCATAAGTTCTTGTCAGTAACCTGCTATAGGACAATGGTATTCTCTGACTACTCTGCAAAGACGATAGTCTTTCCATAAAAAAAATTTCTGACATGATATCGGACAGAAATATTATTCAAAAACTCAACAAACAAATAAACGTTAATGCCAGTTACAGAAACAGCAAAACTTACATCACAAAGCTGAAAAAACTAAGTATCTTGCAAATGTTTCATAAAAGGTCACAAGTGCAATGCATGTTCTTAACTTACAAAATACAGGACTTACAAGTCATCATAAGTCTTACCACATTGTTTGAAACATTTGCATGATTCATTGAACAAATACAGCTGGACCTTTGTAGCTCAAACAGTAAAGTTGCCAATATAAACTGTTCGAGTTAAAGGACTGTTCAACTTAATCGGTATGTGTGCTGAATGGTTAAAGGTAACTATTGTGTACACATGGTTCAAGCCATTTGAGCAGGTTTTTTTTTAACTGAAAAAGAAGTTATAGGTAGCTAGTGTGTATGACCCACTTGAGTAGTTTTTTTTGACTGAATAAGAGGTCTAAGGTAGCTATTTTATTTGTGCCATTTGGGTTGTCCTTTTTTTATTGACTGAATAAGAGGTTAATGGTAGCTATTGTATTCAAGCCATCCGAGTGTCCTGAGTGACTATAGTACTGTTCCTACTGAAATTTACCTAAATAATGTCTGAAATTTACCTAAATAATGTCTGAAATTTACCTAAATAATGTCTGAAATTAACCTAAATAATGTCAGAGTGAAAGAAACAGTTACTGGTTCTAGAGTGAATGCTTTTTTTATTAAGCCATCATCAACTTTTTGAAATTTAAAGTCAAAATACTTCAAAGACATAATTTTATTATAAGATCTTTTCTGGGAGACTTTCGTGACATCAACATTGTTTTATGTCTAGACTCAAGTACTTCTCTTTAATTAATTGAAACTTTATTTCTTTACTTTTAGTCTCTGAAAGCAAATTATACTTGTCCAAACATTGCCTAAAAGTAATTATCTTTTCTCTTTTATTTATTAATCAAATTACAAAATTTTGATTTAAAACGTCAATAGTCAAGAAGTTTTATTTGTGAGACATGAAAATCTAATTTATTTTCCTCCATAAAAAAAGAGTGAAAAACAATTAAACATGTTTTTTCAGAAAACAATCAATATGTCCTCCAAATATATTGTGATTAAGTCACAATTTAAATGTGTTTCAATTTTCTTTTTTGTTTCTTGATGGGTTTTTAATTAATTCTTACTGGTGCCTCAACTACAAAATATAAAGAATAGCCACTTATGATTTCATATAAATCATTTTTAAGAAGTTTTAGAGCAGTGGAGTGACTGAGAAAGAATATGGACTGAGTTCAGCCTCTTTAGGTTTCACTTCAAAGACTTAATTCTCGAGTGGTGACAAATGTGACAAGGACGTTGCACTATAAACGACAGAGTACCGAGACTAAATGACTTTATAATCAAAACTCTACATAACATCTGTGAGTACTTCAATTGTTATGGAGTTCTACAAAATCTAATATGCAATTTTCCTTATGGTCAATATTTAAAGATTATTTTTCATCTTCAACTTGTTCACTTTGAAGTGTGCACTCTTCTAAAAAAACATTTTCTTGTCTACCTTACCTTTGAACTTTGACCCTGGTTTATTATAAATCACACTATGCAATACTTTTGGCCTCAGCTTCTCTCTTAGCCTCTCCTACAAAATATTATTAAGTCAGTATTAGTTAATGTTGAAAATAAAGCAATGTCTATATATCCAAGTTGTAAAACAACTTATGAAAGTACCCAGCTCTTGGTGATTCCAATGGTTAATATCCTATTACTAGTAAGAAAAACTCCATAATAGTCTTAGTATTTTTCTGAAATGGTTAGAAACAGGTAGTACTTTTTCTAAGTAGGTACTTCTGGTAAAATCTCTTAATTTTTTGTCAAGATGAAAATGAAATCTGAGGTAAATGTCACAGAGATTCTACTCCAACCATGAGAGAGGGAACTGACAAATCAAGCTTCATCAAGGGTAGAATATCATTCCTTGTAAAAAGCTCTAAATCACTACAAATAAAAAATCATGTATACATAAAATAATACTGCTCTTACTTGAATATTATCATAAATGTACATGTAAAAAAAAATTAAACACAAAGACAAACCTATGACCAAAATTCCTAACTTGGGACAGGCACATGAGACATGTGGTGGGGTTAAACTAGTTAAGTGGGTATCCAACCCTCCCCAACAAAAGGTCAAAGGAAAAAATCAAAGAAAACAAAAGCAGTAAATGCTGAACTATTGAAATCAAACAATCTGACTAAAAAATTCCTTACCAACAAAAATTTTACTGAACAAATACTGGCAGTTACTGATAGCAAGCTCAGAGTGAGATTCCAGATGATAAGATATCAAGCCTCTCAACACAAGATGTCATCTAATGCACATCTTTGTATACTGTATTAACATCAAGAATATTGCCCATAAAGGTTTTGTTTTATTATCCTATTGTCACAAAAATGTCCCAGCTCAAGGCAAAGGTTGAGCACTCTCAAATTTATTTAATACTGCCTCTCCCCTTCCAACCAACTTACATGCCTTTCCAAGTCAGGAATTGTAAGCCTAGTCAGTGTCCTCTCATGATTTATTTATTTCAGGTGAACAGTTTTTACTTCCACTCCCATAACCCACATAGTTATTCAAGCGGCAGCAAATACATATTACAATATCTTTGATTTGATCAAGCAAGGGATTAAATCCAAAATTTTTGTTACTCCATGCAAGCAAGGTAGTTATTTCACAAAGGTGTCTATTCCAAATGGAACATGGTACTTTAAACAGATAAAAGTTCACTGAAATTTCTTTGAACATAGCAAGGGCAGATCCAGAGGGCCCAGGCGTGCCCCCCTTCTTTTGAAACGCAAAAATTACAAAGAGTTAAAGTATGGGTTAAATTTTGGTCTTAATCTCCATTAGAAATAGAGAAAATTGACAAATCAAGAGGTCCAAAAAAAGTGCCCTTCTTTTCCAAAAGACTGGATCCACTCCTGCACAGGACAACAGACCTCCAATTTTGTCTTAAATTAATATGATGATGATAAACAACAACATAAATATCACCTATACAGGTACAAATTTGACTATCTCCTCCAATAAAACAAAAAAATGAGCCAGGTAACACCTAAATTAATGATAAGCAATTACTGCAGATCCCCATCTCAAAGGAATCTGCCGCCTACAACAAAACAACAGGGATTATTTATCTTAAACTGTATCAAATATTACCACTATCAAGCATGTTCAAAAAAATTCTGCCCAAGGTCAAGTAAAAATAAATTTGACCAGTGAATGTACTGACCATCCCATGTGTCCAAACAAATTAGTCTGGCACAAGCCTGATTGATATACAATGATATAAGTAGAGTAATTAACAAATTTTCTTAACTAATTAAGTGTAGTTAACAAAGAAGAGGCAGATTTATTTACATAAACACTGAATTCCAGCTTGCATTGATGAAAGTTTTGATACAACATGTCCAGAGAATCTTCAGGGGGCAGTCGAAGGGAAACTCAAATTGCATCATCAGTTGGAATTTCTTCCTGCAGTCAATTTTGAAACAGAAAAATTTAAATTAAATAATAAAACTGAGATTAAAAACTGCTTCTACAAATATAACCAACACCCCCTCTAACTTTTTTATATTTTTTTAGCACTACAATCTATGAAGGATAGTTGGTTTAACTACAAATCAAAATTAATCAGCCACCAAAAGATGAAATTGCAAAAAAAAACCAGAAATAAATATATGATCATACTGTCAAATAACCTACAAACCCAAAAAGAGCCCCTAAAACTGGACATAAAAGTTTTGATATCTTAGTAATATATTGGTGAATTTGTGCCAATGCTGATACATTCCACTGGGAGTATGCCCCCAATCTAATCTATGTATGTGGTCAATTAAAATTAATTAAATCAGTCTGACCTTAATCAGATTCCTGTTTATCTACTTGTCCAAACTGTTGATTCAATATCTCAGTACCATACCACAATTTTCAACATTATTAGATTTCTACAGATGACTGGACAGAACTTTTTTCAAAATGGGGAAAATAATTCCTCTTTCTTGACCTTGCTGTAATAAGCCAACAATTGTGTGCTTCTAAGGATGCTTCAAGAAGGCAATAATGACTTGGAGTAATCTATATGATTTTTAATGTGAATGTTTGCTTACAGTGTTTTTTCCCAAGACACTGCAAAATGATGTGTAAGGTTTGCTCATCTAAGGCTTTCCTGTGATTTAGATGAGCAACAACAATAAGACCATGTTTCCTTAATACTTTTTTTTGCTTTCATTAAAGACACTACAGTTGAAGTTCCTTCACTCAAATTTGAGTGGCTTGAAAACCAATTATATCTCAAACATGCCAATCATTCAAAAGTTTCTAAAATGTTCCAGCTAGCAACTTAAACTACATATACTTTACTTTTGAATACTAATATCACATGGTCATCAACTCACTGGAATTGATATAAGATTCCAATTCAATGTTACCTGTAAAAGTTTCATTTCAAATGATTTTGGTGGATGCTGTCTCATGGTCAATTTACAATCTCCTCTCACCTGGACCAAAATTGCCAGAATCTGGTGGATTAAATAAATTTCCCAAGGAACTCCCTATATGTTAAACTGAGTTCTGAAGGCCATCTTGGCTAACAGGAAGAGTCATTGGATACTGTTCTCCCCATGTTTCATTCCAACCTACTAAGCAGTTTTTAAACAAGAAGATATTAAAACCTGTTCAAATGGTCATTTTGGTTGGTGAGCTGAGACACTGGACAAAAATTTGTAAGATATCACACTTAAAGCAATTCAAATTCGACAAACTTGAGTTAAGTTACAGAGAAAATCAAAATGCAATTTTCAGACACTCTGTTTAACATAGACATTTTAATGGTAAAAATTTTGTTAACTCATTAAACCACAGATTCTCCTCTCAGTGCAATGTGTGTAGTTTATAGCACAGAATTGTGAAATATCAAAGTTAAAATAATGCAGTTATCTTAGGCAGAAATTATAACATGTGAAATATTTTTTTTAGATTGACATTTACATCATGCCAGACCATGAACAAAATTCTCTTTGAAAGCTGTAAATGGCAAAATGCATATGAGCAAATCTATCACTCCTATAATCTATGAAAAAAATCTGGTCAGGAACTTAGTGCTCAAGTGTATAAAGCTTCAAACTGACCTTGTAAATTGTTATCTAAAATATATTTAAATCATATTCAATTTACTTTTTTTCAAAAATATTTGCAAAATTCAAAGGGTTATATTACTAATACAAAGACCACACATGGAGCCCAGCTGACCAATATGCATATAAATGATCTGGCTTTAATTCTTCAAAATGTCTAAATCATTTTTAATAACTGTAGCATAAAGGAGTAACAATATAGACTACTTAAGACATGTGGCGAGGATGTGATGTCTCCCAGCGGTTGGCCTCATTATAACAGTCATATTTTAGCCATAACCATTTCTACACTGACCATAATTATTTTGACAAAAACCATCATAACACAAAACACTTCAAGCACATGGTCATCATATTTGATTCCAATTTCATACATATTTTTCAAATCATAAGAAATTCCTAGGACACAGTGACCTTGTTCTTGATATTTGTCAGCCATGAATTAATTAGTATCTAAATTGATTCAAGGTCAATGTTTAGTATACACTGTATGTAATTGTATAAAAATTTCATTTTTTGCCATTTATACATGCATGAATTGACTGGTTTTTTTTTACAAACAAACAAGTGATATGGGTCAGTTTGTAATGAGTCAGGGTCACCCTATGAGCATAACTTTCTCAACAATGAAAACTGATATGGAAAAAATAAGCTATAAATGACCTGAAAAAAAACTCTTTCATTAAAGGACTTTCTAACCTTCATAGCACAAATAAAAAATTCTTGTTGCCAACACACCATGATGGTATGTCAACCTCATTTTTAGCCTATTAAGACTTCTAAAGCTCAAAAATCAAAGATCCCAGGACTAATTGATGTTGAAATACATGAAGAGCACACAGTATTGAATGTATTGCAAAAGGGGTATGAGATATCCATAGTGTTCAAGCAAACTTAATTATTCAAACTGTTCTTTAAGTGATAAGTTTTACCTCCAAGTTGAAGTATCCATACAAGAAATTTTCATTCAACTGTGACCACAATATATTGTTGGTCAGTATGAAATATCAGTGATGAAGATACATTCACAAATAAAGTGAGGCAGGCTGCTCGCTTTCTTTACATGGAAAGAATATTACTGAACTGCAAGCAGGTGATTTAAACCGACAAGAACTGTTTACTTTTGTATACCTACCTCCTTTTTTTTTGGTGGGGTCAGAACAGTTCATAGTTTTTAGTTTTATCGCCCTTTTTAAATTATGGTTTGTGTTTTGTTTGCCTTGCTTTTGTTCTCTACGTTGCCATATCTATCAACATTTCCTCTTTTGTCTGACCCTTCAGTTTTATCACCCTTACTAAACTGGTTCCCTGTAAGTTAACGCTACTGAGGTTCAACAGTAAATGACAAATTTTTAATTTGTAATATTCTTGTGACAAGCTTTATTTCCAAACCAGAAAAACCTGTCAAAAAAAACCAGAACAACTTGTTTTCAATTAAAACACAGAAATACATAAACTCTTTTTCTGATTTAAATAAAAATGCTATAAACGACACCATATTGCCTTATAATTTAGAAAAAAAATCTGTTTTTCATGACAATTTATTCTGCCAGCACTAGCAAACAGTACAATTATCACCTTTAAAATACCTGAACCTGTAATTACAGGATTTTAATATTGATTTCTTTATTAATTCATAGTTAAATACACATTCTTCAATCAAATCTTTGCAACCATGTTCGCTTTTATGGAATTGAAGAATAATTAATTTTGAAAATCAGCACGATATCTTGGAGACTACAGGATTGGCTACCTGCAAAGTTTAAAAGGAAACTATTTTTTTCCATTCTTTTAAGTCTAAAAAATCGATATTCAACTTAGATTTGGTAGATAAATTGCTTGATAATTACAATGTAATTAATGTTTGGTATATTAAGCAGAATAAATGGCTGTTAGAATATTTGGGGTGGATGTTTAATCATGCAAAATTCATGAAAAACCAGAGGCCCCACACAGCAACCTTATCATGATTGTTTTCAACAAAAACCAAATTATTGGCAAAACAATTTTAATAAAAGGTAAACAACACATTCAACAACATACAGTTAAATTTGGCTTTTGAACATATGTATGATGTAGATTGTGTCTTTTTTGGCATATACTTCATATAAAAAAAGGAGATCTGGCACGATTGTCCATGAGACAGCAACCCACCAAATAAAAGTAGAATTGAAGTTCTATGGGTCCCATTATGGCCTTTAACAATAAACCAGAGTCCATACCATAACGGTAGCTGTAAAAGGCCCCGAAATACAAAATGTGAAACTATACATAAAGCACAACAATCGACCTAACCTAATGCAAAAATGGTGAACATATAACAATAAATGACTAATTAAACAACGACAACCTCTGGACTACAGGTTCCTGGCTTGGGACAGGCATATTAGTATGTGGCAGGGTTAAACCGGTTGGTGAGCAATCAACCCTACCCCTAACCTGGGACAAATAAATATTATTGCATCACAAGTGTATCAATATATTTTCTGATTTTAATAATGACTAAATTAAAACAATACTGAAGCATTTGCACTAAGCATTTAGTCAGATATGTGATTCCCTATTGGTGCAACTTTCTATTTTTTTGGGGTACTCTGGTACAGGTATCATAATTCCTGGGTGTTCATGAATAAACATTCACTCAGCTTAAAGCTTCATCTAGGAAACAGTAACTGGTACCAAGTTTTACCTTAAATTTCTGAATGAACTTATGAAGATCTTAGTTGATTGATTGAATGAATGGTGCTCAACATCCAGTGGCAAATATTTCATGCATATTCAGGATGAGAGCATATTAATGATGAGTGATGATAAATGAAGCCTGCTTTGTAATAGACCGACATGCTGAGCAGGATTTTTAATGTGTTAGCAAAAGAAAGCAACAGTCCGCAGGAAGAAGTGCCATTTTACCCAGACACATTATTCTGACTCTGGGCCCACCAGTCTTTGCTCTTAATCCAAAATGCTGTGTGCTAAGCAGAGAAGCACCAAAGACCAACTTGAATGTCTTTGGTTTGACCCTGCCGGGGATCAAACCCACGACCTCCTACACTTGAGGGGAGCACGCTAACCATTGAACAACTGAGGTGGTACTGAAGATCTTAGTTGATTTCAACAAAAAAAAAAAAAAATACCATGAACAATACTTTCAGACCAGAAAAGACAGCAATCATGAAGTTTACTTGAAATAATTCACTCTCCAGTAATTGGTCAAACAAATATTTCATGCCATTGAGCTTCTATTTTCCTAAGACTAACACCTCATGTTATCTCTAAATGCTTCCCACACAAGCTCTGAAAAGATGACAAACTTCTAGAATGAATTTTTCCTTGCATGTACTTCCATAATTCTCTTTAGATTTCTCCTGGTTTTTCCCATTATTTATCTTCAAACTAATATGCCCACTTGGCCTTTGTTTTATTTCCAAACAATAGCATTTCCCTTAGAATAATCCTTAAATGAATTTAAAATTCAAATTAGCAAAATTATTAGACAATAAATTTTACAACAGACTACTTTATTTTGAATTTTATCCCTGCAGAATATTGCAGCCTGTATAAATTTGACATCTGTCCAAATAGAATATTATGGTTTATAAATTTATAGAGAAGAAATCCAATTACAAATGTTGAGTTGAATTTAAACTGTAACAATGTAATCATTCATAAAGAATATTATGACAGTTCTCAAAACATGGAAATCAGACATGAGTTTTTCCAGCTGCAGTCCAAACAAAGAGAACAAAAAAAATCCTTCTGAATTTTGGTTCTCTGTCATTTGAAGAATTCAAATGCCAGAGAGAGTAATCATCATTTCCAAATTCTTACTTAAAGGCAATTGTGACTTATTCCTTAAATATAAAGGCTTTGAGAGATTTTGCTCCCTTTTTAAGAAGTATTTCCGGTATTTTATTAAAACTGTACATACATACCCTCAATACTTATAATTCTGGCATTTGCACAATACCCTTATTTCTTTTGCTATGAATGATATGCAGCTGGATTTAATGTGAATGATGTTTTAGCTTAAGAGAACCAGGTATGTTATCAAATGTATTTGAAACTGGCTGTGAAAAACAGCAAGTCCTTTTTCAAGGCCAGTAAATCATGTTTTCTCTTGTTCTACTTACAATTGTCTGTGTACTATGCACTGATTTCAGATGTTAAATCTGATGCAGTTTTTAAGGTTTGTTTTAATATTGTTTTGTCAAATCACTGTCCCGGGTTAGAGGGAGCCCTCATAAACTGTTTCACCCCACCACATACTTTATGTGCCTGTTTCAAGACAGGAACCTGTTATTCAGTTGGTGTTGTTGTTTTTATGTTTAAAAGTTACTTGATTTACATTGAATAATTATTTGGTTGATTATGGTTACATTTAAATATCATATCTAATTTTTTGCAACCTTTTACATCTTGCTTTATGATGAAAATTGTCCATTATCCACAATAAGGCAACATGTAGATTGTTTTACTTTATACCTTTTCTATGAGTGTTTCATAGACATTAACCATACCTGTAGCCAGTTATTTTCTAGTCTGGATGGGGGGGGGGTATCGTCAACTCACAAAGCAACTTCACGGCCAGGGTCTTTGATCGTTCAATCTGACCATTACCTTGCACTGATTTTGCATTTTAGAAAGTGCTGCTTTTTAGACCATAATAGACAGACTTCTGTCTGACTGAATTGTGAGTTTAATAGTGCTTACTGATTTTCAAGGGGGGGGATGTCTAAACCCCTCAAACCCCTGCTGGCTAAGGATATGATAATACAATATCTTCTTTTTCTACATGGAAAAAAGAGCAACATAAAACAAGAGAACAGCATAAAACACACCACAAAAATCTAGCTTATCTCTGATGTCTGTCTTATGCAATGATTCTAGTCTTCCAACAATACTTTAGGGTGTCCAAAAGGTATCAAAACAAGACATGTATAATTGTGTACATACATTTTTCTTTATTTGAATGTTTTTTTCGAAGAATGTCAATTTTTTTTAATATAGAACTTTAATATGTTTGTTGTATAATATTATAAAATCTAAACAAAACAATTTTTGAATGACCCTTTCCACTACTAACTGGAAATTAAGATTCTTTTCTAGTGTACCCTTGATGTGTTCATACAGGGACTTTTCAAATTTACAGAAACAGAAAATGTCCCATTTTCTTTCCTTTTCAATAATATGTATTAATATTTCTTTATATTAAAGATTTTATAAGCAACTCAATCATCCCACATATTGCGCTTCTGTGAAATTTTGGTAAAATACATTAAGACTGACAGAAAACAAAAAAGCTTTCATCACATCAAATTAAAAGTGCTATATTACATTACTAGTAACAAACATTTCTTGTTTTTCTTTCATCAAACAATTTTTTAAAACACAATTACTCATATGATGAAAAGATATTTATGAAATCTTTTAAAAATAAATTTTCAAACAAATTTCAAAAAAGGTTTGTTTATGTTTGATGTCAAATCAACCCCTGTGGTCATTAAAACTAAACATATTTAGTTGTTTTATATAAATTTATCTCTCTTTGAAATTTTTGCTTAAAATTCTTTTGAGGTTTATAGATAAGAGAAATGTTGCTCTTTGCTACTTAAATCTGTTTGGTAAATTAATTTTGTTAGTCTTCTTAAACCCTTTGAGATGTAAAATGTTAAATGTTGCAAACAGAATATGAATAAATGGACTTAGAGAAAGTCAAAAGAATATTTGTGTTAATTGATAAAACATGAACCAATTTGTTTTTCATACAATCCTTGGCAGAGAGATTTTAAACTTCAAATACCCATCAAAACTGTTAATCAAAACTTTTTAATTGGTTTGATAGAACTTTCATTAAAATCCAAGTTTAAAAATAATGCCCAAATTTCCAGATAATACCTCCTACTTGCTCCTCAAAGTTTGACTACATGTACTCGATGACCATGACCATTTTTAAGTTTTATATTTTGCATTATTTGTCGACCATGTACATCATGTGACAAGCGGCATTACATCATAAAGTGCCAAGCGGCTGAGCATAGAAAGCTTAAAGAGAATTTATTCTTAGCACAGAAGAGGCCTGCTTTCAATTCTCTCTGTAACATAGCCTGGTGCTCTATGGAGCCTGCTTTGCTCATGCTTATTGTAGTTGCCAGCTACCCAGACAGAAACAATAAAACATTGAATCAAAGATAAATTATAAACAAAGGGTTACAGACATGAATACCTTACTGAGAAATTCCAACAGGATCATTTCTGAAATTGTGACAACCAACTTTGGTGACAGAGAGAATTTCCAAACAAAATCTAAAATCAGACCAACAAAGGACCATTCAATTAAAATTGCAAAAAAAAAAAAATTGACCATAACCAGTCCACATCAAATTTGTCCTTGTTAAGAGATTTATTTTTTAGCAGTTGTGACCACAGGCTGGTTGTCAGGGAAGGGTGCCAGACAAAAATTTTAGTAGAGGACCATGCAAGGACCACTCCTCAAAAGTTTGTTTCTAATTGGTCAAGTTGACTCAGAGGAGAAGATTTTTTTGTTTTGAAAATGATGGAAAAAGCTCACCTGACAAAGATTTGACAGAATACTGATCTGAAAACCAACAAACTGCAACTTAAAAATGTCAATGCAAAACATTGTATGACTATTCCTATTGAACCAAAATGTGTATATGAGTGAAAGCATCAATATCTTAAAAGAATAAGGGTACACACCACCTGTCGGTGAAATTAGGAGAGCTCAACATAGAAAGGGGAGTATACTAGTTGAGTTGTGATGTATAGATTTAATAAAGCAGTCCACTCTCATACAACATTCATTTCCTCTATCAAATTTTTAACTGAATGGAAACTCAATTTGGCATAGTCTAGTCGTCTGCTTATTTTTTCTCCAATGCAATTTAGAACATTGCCATTAAATATTAACACCAAGTCAGTAATTAAGTTTATATCTCATATTCCTTTCTTTTTTTCAAACAAAACTTGCTATAAGATACCAAAAGTATTTATCGATACAATGAAAATGATATGTTTTTCATGCATGATTAAACTCTTTTATGTTTTTTCCATAAAAAAGCACAGAATTTTGGCAGTGCATCTTAATTTCATAATTGGCATGATTCATAAACACAATTTTTTCCAAAGTAAAAACGGAATGTTTTTGGTCAATGAAACAATTTTAATGGTAAATACAGCATATCTAAATTACTGACATTTTCTAAAATTAATTATATTTGTCATTATTTCATAATTTTGTAAACAAATTATTTTAATTTGTTCCCATTGTATCTGTAATTAATGAATGAATCACACATTATGAATGCAATAAAAATACCAGCAGATAAAAACTACATGTATGCAATTGCAAAATTGATGCATTTGAGTTTTTTTTGTTTTGTTTTGAAAACATTAGTTTACCACTGTGGGACACAAACAAAAAAGAGATTAAGGATGTTCGCTACTCAATTTGAAAATAAATAGCTTTTTAAAAGACTGTCATAAATATGTAGTGCTTTACATAGAAGATAAAAGACCAGAAAAAAATTATGGGTCAATGTGCTACTTTTTGAGATATAAGGCTTTGAAAATTTGGCGGGAAAACAAATTCTCTAGATTTTTCATACATTTAACATTGGCCACTTATTTCTAAAACAAACAATGAAAAAATAAATAGAATTTCGTAATATTTTCAAAAAAGACTCTTTATACTTTATAAAATTAGAATGTAAAAGAAAAGTGTGGATTAATGGGCAAATTTATTTAATGCACTTAAATGGACGAAACCAGAGGATTCCGAAAATCTGACAAAAAATCAAACAGATGAGCAGCGAACATCCTTAATTAAAGAAAATAAAAAAAATATGTAAAATTGAAAAGTAATACTTTGATGCAATGTAATTTATATGTATTTATTTGTTTACTGTCTAGATAAAGTATAATAATACAGAAAGTGATTGACAATCTACTATATTGTCATTGTTATTTATTGTGTCTTTGCACAGGGTTACCGACCTTATAGAATGTGTGTTATTTAGGTCAACCGACTGATGTTATTAACAACATTTAGATAGACGTTTTTGTTTACAAATTTAATTTGCATGAATGTGACAAGAATAAAGTACATGAATCAATGCAGTAAACGTTTATATGTCATCAAATATAAAAGAGCAATACCCTTTCAAATTCAGAAAAAAATCAGTTATATAAGAAATTAAAGATTTTGTTTTGCATTGAAAACGCATATTTATAGGTGAGCATTTTCTTCAGAGAAGTCTGATTTTCCTTTTAGATTTGGCTGGAAGCAGCTTCACAAATATTCTTCTCACTAGGACCCGGATTCGGAACGTTGTTAGCATTAGCCAGCTATAACAAATTAAATAATAATTGCTATTTGTAAGTATACTGTTGTTAAATTAACTCGCATACAAAGTAATTGGTTGATATATAAAAACAATTGTAAATGGTTCATTAGTAGTCCATCATTTTATCAATTTTATAACGATGACGGTTATATTAGTTCAAAACGTTTATTTTCATGGTGTCAAGATGAAATACAGCAAATTGGTATCTAATTACCCGTTCAGTTTTTCAAGATGCTTGAGCTTACATTAACGATAAAGACAGGATAAAAGTTTTTATGATCGGTTTTGCCTACAAACACGTGTACAACATAACAGGTCCTCAATATTATAATAAAACATTAGTTAAAAGTATTTTATGATAATTGCATTTCGCATGGTGTTTGCCTGTAAATGTCGCTTGATCGATTTGCAAACGTACCTCTGGTTCTTTTTTTTAATTGAAAGGGCAATGGTTGTTAAGCCACATTTTTGCCCCAAGAATTGTCTGAAGAATAAAAAAAACAATGGCTAAGTTATTTTTTATTCTATATCGTTTGTACAACTGTCACATGGTACATAGATGTTGCTTCAAATGTGAAGTAATAAATTACTTAATTTAATACCAAATTTGAGACAGTTTTGTCGATTTTGATATAGATCGCGCAAAAACATGAGAACCAAGCTTTGCAGAATTAAAGATCTATCAAGTACAAATGTTTGATTTAAATATCATCATGATATTTTTTTGTGTTCATATCTATTTTTAACAAAGACACCCCAAAATTTGGTATTTGTACAGAAATTAAACATTCTTGTTGAATTAGCCAAATGTGTCATGTTGTTTTGTCTAAATAAGGAAAAATATATAAGTTATCAATTGTTAAAAGATGGTTATTAAAGATAACTAACATTTTAACAACAACTTATTATTACCGGTATTGTGTCACAAAATCAGCCAAACATGAGGCTTACCTACCTATTCATTTGATAACTAAATCATAGGCAGTTGGACAGTTTTATATTTTTTGGAGGAACTTTCCCAACGCATTCCTAGATTACTTACTAGGACAAAGCAAGAATTGTATATTTAGCAAAATGCTTCTAAATGATGTCCTTAATATGAACCTATGACTGGTATATGGATGTAAATTATTCTTTATTAAATTGATTGCAATATTATATGAATATTGAACCCAGAACATAAAGTATTGAACATACAGATATACAGAAATGAAAATTTAGTACATTTGACTCGGTTAAATTTAGGACAGGCTTTGCCTATTTGTAATTGTGAAATTAAACAAAACATTATTTCTTACCGTTTTAGGGATGCCGTAGTTACAGCCACAATCAATTGCTTCACTAGTGTTCTGGCAGGATTTGTAGTGTTTTCTGTTCTGGGATACATGGCATTTATTACCAAAAGGGACATAGATAGTGTTGCTGTTGACGGTAATAATATTATTTCTTTAGGAACTCTGTGGTCACATTTTTTAAAATGTACAGAAGAGATGAAGGTTAATCCAGAGAAGCGCTTCTAGCGCAATGAAATCAAATGTTTGACATTGAATAGCGACATTATTTAAAAAAAATTCTCTTGTGCCTAATTTTTTTTTAGATTTATGGAAACATTTTAGTAACATCAGTAATGCAATATTGACATTGTCTGCCTAATACAGAAAAATGTAGCATCACTTGCAACTATTTTTAAGAGGTGTTGTATGTGATTTAGCGCTCATCCCCAAAATATATATTTTGTAACTACTTTTGGGATCGAAAACTTCAATGCACACTTCAAAACTTTTCCACATACTGAATTCTACTGGATTCTAAAGCAACAATACTTGTTTTTTTTCTGCATTCATTCAGGCCCAGGACTGATTTTCATGGTCTATCCAGAGGCCCTAGCTACACTAGATGGTTCTGTGTTTTGGTCCATTATATTTTTCCTAATGATTATAACCTTAGGAATGGATAGTACGGTAGGTACATAATACATATACTTTTAAATCCATTTATAACTTAAACATATCAAATATAACGTTTTAAGTTGATTGGTTGATTGATTGATTGATAAGCGTTAATCACTAACCTACCAATCAATCTATCGATCAATAAAAATTAATAAAGGTTAACAAATTTGCATATGAAAGATGCGTTCTTCTTATTTTGTTCTTTTTTTAATGTTTTTTATTTGTATTTGAATTTGCCTAAACTTCAAAACACTTATTACACATAGTAATATTATCAACAGAAGTAAACATGAAATATCTTCATATAATCGTTTACTGAAAAAAAACAACAACAAAATAAAAAAAAAATTAAAAGTAAAAACAATAAATTAATCTGATTATTGGACTATAGAAATTTTAAGTGTAATCTTGCACAAGTCGAAAATCAGTATTGCAAGTATGGTCTGATCATTTAAGCCTTTATTTTTGTGTTACATGTTTGTTTTGTTTTCATTCAACCATGGTGTTGTCTGTTTCTTGAGAAACGTATGAATGCAATTTTCTTATTTGAACTTTTAATGTAAAGCTAATTTTACAAAAAAAGAAGAAATAAACAATTATTGATTATGAAGATAAAGTATAAAATATAATTGGCAAAATAAAAATAACAGACCAAAACTATAGAACTCGTGATATAATTTGGAACGAGATCGCTTTCTCACATGGTTGTATAAAAGGTTTCTTTTTCGTGATGAATACATTGATAATGATTTGCGAGGAGTGTCTATTACAATATTTCGGATACAGTATAATTACCTAAATTTGATAATTTACCTACAGTTTGGAGGTCTTGAAGCTGTGATTACAGCGGTTATGGACACATTCTCCATTGTCAAAGGACGTAGGGAACTACTTGTACTAGCTGTAATCGTTTACTGTTTCCTTGGTGCTATTCCTTCTACAACATATGTAAGTATACAAAACGAACTAACTACATTTATCATAAAGATATATTAAAAAAAAACAACAATTATTTAAGGGGGTACCCAACACCTAAGGGAAATAACTCTTTAAAAATCATCTTAACGTTTTAATCAAGCATAATTTCATATTAAAATTAATGCACCTGAGTGATCAAAATTTTGATGATGAAATTACTATAAGTCTATTGAAATGATTTCAGAGAAATATGTGGTTCAAACTTCAAATTTTCATGTTTTCCTTCTTTCATCAAAATATATGTCTGAACGAAATAAAAAGAAAATTGAACAAGTGGAATTTATTTTCATAATGGTGTTGTGTACCCCCTTAATATGTCGAAAATCATAATATACTCTAAACAATTGCGTAGTTGTATAATCGGTCATTGTTTATTGAACTGTTTTGTGCTATTTAAGAAAAGTGCATTGATGGTGACATTCCTTCAACAACTTATATAATAATTCAATTACAACATGAAGTAACTACATTTGTCATAACTATCAAGTACAAAACAACAATGATTTAAGATGTCAAAAATTAATTGATTCTAAACAATTGCGTAATTGTAGAATCGAATCGATCATATTTATGGAATTGTTTTGTATTATTTAAGTTATTTAAGAAAAGTGCATTGATGGTGCTATTCCTTATATAAGTTTTCAATTACATTATTAAGTAACTCCATTTATCATAACTTTAAAATATAGAAAAGCAATATTTATTGGATCGAAAATGAATCGATTCTAAAAAAATTGCGTAATTGTATAATCAGTTACCTTTTTATTAAACTCTATTGTTCTATTCAAGTAAAGTACATTGATGTGGTTAGGGTTTTTTCCTGCACCTCTTATAAGATGACAGAGATCAGACACATGTTAACTCATGATAAGATAAATGACTGATTTATGCATATTCGTACTGTTATGTTCATTCAAATTTCATACGTTTTAATGATTTAATGTACTTAAATCTAAAAAGGTAATATCATCATTTTCAAATTTTATGTTGGTTGAAGCAACGGATAGAATATTATTGAATTAAATAAAGTAACTGACAAAAACTATTTAACATACACATTTTTGTGTTATTTATTAACATACCTGGATATATTTTTTTTTTATAAAAGTTGAGTTCACATTTACTTCCGTTTTGAATATGAAGCTTGAAAATTAGAAAATATCACTACAGAAGCTAAAGAGGAAGCGAAAAAAAAAAACCGAAGGGCCAGATAAAAAGGGGACTGTCGACAGTCACGGCAATCTTAAGAAAACTAATAAGACGGAACATGACATATATACACATACAACTAAATACGCAAACCTTTAAACAATGTATACCCAACAAAAAACGGAAAGGGGGGGGCCAGATGGTATGGAAAGGAAAACAGTTCCTGTCCCTTTGAAAACAGTTGCCGTATTTTCCATATTCTACAGAGGTAATTCTTCACATAATTGATTCATCTAATGCGAATATTGTTTGTAGTTTCGACATTACTACTCATTATAAAGCAGGTTCACGTCACTCATCTTAGGGTCAAAGGATGTCTTATTTTGGGGGGGTTAAGAATTCGAATAAAATAAATCTGAAAATTAAGCTTTGGGAAACCATTTAAATCTTCAATACAAATTCAGGCGCTTTTGAATAAACACTTTTCCAATAATATACAATGACAAATCATATACATGCGTGGAACAACTCGTAAAAGACAGGAATGACTTCAGCTTTCTGAAAGAATAACAATCTCATATTCTACATGAGGTTCTCTTCGATGCTATTATTGAGGACAATATGAAATAGGAATAAAACAATTTGGTCTCAACTGTATCATCACAAAGCGGTCAACAAAATTATGACTTTGATGAATTTGACATGAGTCAAGATGAATATTCTTGTGTATATCATGGTATTTGTTTTAAAAATGCAAGCATAACAATAGAAGCTCAGTTGTATACTTTGTCTTGATTAAGATAAGGATTTGTTTTACATTTCATTTTTTTTTATTTCAGGGTGGACAATATGTTGTCACTTTGTTAGACAGGCACGCGGCTCCTATCTCTCTTATATTTATTTGTTTTTGTGAGGCTATTGCAGTTAACTGGTTTTACGGTAAGTTCCGGATACAATTATATTATGCTGTTACAGATTAGTAACTAAAATGTTTAGGGGAATCATATTTTAAACAAAAAAATTTTGTTTTTAAATTTGGTCATTTACAATAAATACTTAGTAATTGTATTGCAAAATACCAATATCAATTTGATGCACTGTTTGGCCATTTCGTTTATTGACAACTCTTCAGCAGTGCTCGAAGTAAAAATGTTGGAAATCTGTTGATAGATTTGGGAAAAGGGTACATTTATATAGAACAGAGATATTTTATTGAATTATTAAGAATAACTCAGGATAGGATGAGAAAAAAGAATATATACTCCGATATGTAATTCTAAAAATGCCTATAACGCAAAATAGAAAACTGGCTTTAATGTCTTGATCACCAACGGAAGTGACTGTAGTCATATGGTCTTCAATGGTAGCTCAAATTTGGTTTAGTTGGGAAAGAGTGGATACAACCCCAAATTGGATGTTTGTGAAATGTTATTCGAACAGAGAATAATATCCCCATAAGTTCTGTCAAATATTGGGATAACCTGGCTTTGGAGAGAGTCTCTACTTTTAACATTTTGAAATTGGTGTGTGTTTAAAAAGAGACATGGACTTCAACCGTCGCCAAAATCTAAAGTCATTTATTGCTGTCGGTAAGATTTAAGGAAGAATATTGAATATATGAGAGAATAGTTCATAGGTTTGTTTATTATAAGTTTTCTTTCTTTTGTTGTTTGACCGTTTATCGTCTTTTTCTTAATCTTTAGTATATATGTGTAGATTAGTCCAATCTTGGTTATTCCGTTGGTTTTTAGAATAAGCATCTACCGTATAGCTGGTCATTTTTGCGATTCATTCATAAAAGATGGATAGAAACTATGAACGAGTTGTAAGAATTAAAAGTACTTAATCGGTCGATATGTAAATTCCATAGGGGAGTACCGATGAACAATAATTTAAATAAAATATTTACTAGCTGTTTCGGATTTTCTTTTTCACTTGAATGTCTGGTATATATG
>JAULBM010122831.1:0-18652 GCA_032357055.1 Geukensia granosissima | reverse complement strand
ATTTTTTTCGGCAAATATGCTTTAAAAATGGATCGGCGGCAATAAAAAACACAAAATTTTCAATTTTATTTTTTTTTTCAACATCTTGAAAAAATCGGGTCGGCGGATCCGTAAACCAACAAATTAAAAAAACTGTGGCCTAATGAGGCCTTAATGATCATTTGCTTGCCGTTGCCGGCCGACTCGTGTAATTTGCTGCGGTCTGAATTATTTTTAACTATAATAAAAAGTTTTTTTGTCGGACTGGAATGTCAGTGCCAGAGGTGCTTACCAAGTTTTGTAATTTTGTGACGTACAAACAACTATTTCTTGTGGACAACTGAAGGACGTCGGATTCATTTTATTTATGTGACAATTGGTCTTGTCTTACACGGTTTTCTTGGAAGTTAATCCACAAGATCAATATTCTACTTTTTACTTTTTCTCTTTCCCTAACTCCCCCCACCATTTACCACTGTCTCGCCATTATGGGTTCTCATTACAATCCCTCACAAAGGACAGCTGTTTGGTTTTCAATCAGTCTTCACGAGGGTCAAAACTCAATCCATCCGTATGAGCTCACTTGAAACAGTTGTTCAGATGAACTACTGACATGTTTTTCGTCCCCCCACATTTGAAAAACCCTCTATTCTGAAACTGTACGGCCAATGAGAATAAAACGTTGATACCTTAGACTGTCCACCACAGCAAACCTGTCTGGCATCACCGCTTTCCTACCACGATGGCCGCCGTTCTGCATAGGGGGGTGGCATTAAAAGAACTTGCCTGAAACTAGTGAATCGATAAAAAAGATTCGTGGAATATCACTCTGATGGACTTGCATAACAAATATTTCCATTGCGCCAAACCCGCCCACCAGCCACAATTGACTCCACTGCCCTACTTGGTTTAATTCCGACCCCGTTGGAAATTTACAACACCACACATTTAGATGATCTTCAACCAAATTTTTGCCCGACATCGCTGCCAACAATCCAAGTTTTCGCCACAGCCAAACTTAGATTAACAAAGGATTCTGTGGAAAAATTCAGGTACATTCACCGAGCTAGTTGCAACCGATTTTTCATGAAAAAGTTCTTGCTTTACAAAAAACTTACCTCCTCAGTGGTGCAATGATTAGTGTGCTCGCCTGGAGTGCGGAAGGTCGTGGGATCGATCCCCGGTCAGGTCAAACCAAAGACATTAAATTGGTATTTGCTGCTTCTCCGCTAAGCACGCAGCATTAAGGAGTAAGAGCAAAGACTTGTCGGCCCAGAGTGAGAATAATGTGTCTGGGTAAAGTAGCATGTCTTCCTGTTGGCTGTTGCTTTCGTGAGCTAGCACGTAAAAATCCGGCTCAGCATGTCGGTCTACTACAAAGCAGGGTTCGTCATCGTCATCATTCATTAATATGTTCTCGTTCTGAATATGCATGAAATAGTTGCCACTGGACGTTAAGCAACATTCATTCAATCAATCAATCAACCGAAGTAACAAGGCGAGTTCTACTATTTTTATGACTCACTAACATATAATACCACGTGATGCACGTAATGCTTCTATTGTAATTTTATAAGAGAATTATTATCTTTCCTCATAAACTGTATTAAAACATGTTCTTTTCGTATTTTACGAAGACGAAGGAAGTAAAACCCCTTCAAATGGAAAATCACTTGCTGGAAGAAACGTGGAACTTCCAAATTACCGAGAGTACCCGGGTTGAAATAAAATGGGCTGTTTGGTTTCTTCTAAATAGTGGTCCTTTGGTTTGGCCAAACGCATAACCCTTGGACCAGTTTTTGTTGTACGGGGACATAACACTATTGGCCTAAGTTGGGAATAACTCACGTTCTCTACTTGTTAAAGAACTCCACAGCATGTACGAGTTGTTCATATATGGCCAATTGCACAGGCTAAGGGACAAGATTCTAGACCATTTTTCAAAATTTTGCAAGTTAAAATATACTTATAAATCAAAAAGTAAACATAACATATTGGAAATATCATCAATATTTCTACAATGCATAGATCCTAAACTACGCTCTTACACTCCAACATCATACAAGTGTCTACTTGTGCTCAATTTTCGGATTAAAAACGACAAATACAAAGTAAAGAATCGTGCTATGTTTAGTTATTTGTAACAGCTCATTTTGAGTGGTCAGTAGGCGGACAGTTACAAAGCTAAACTAACCGCCCACTGCAAACCTATAATTTTTCAAGCGGCAGTCCAAAAATTTCTCCCTTACCGGTCCCTGCTTATAGTCTACTTATTGCTTTATTGTTTGTTAACTCTTTCCCGTCCTGGATATGGCTGCAAAAATGCCTGAAGGAGTTAAGCAGCAATCAATAATTTTACATCTCATCCAACTATACTATTCTCATTAAGTCCAGTGTTGAATACACATGTGAGAAATCAAAATTGCATAGTTCAAAGAGACAAGACAAATTTGAAACAAACTAAAAGATAAAACGAAAACAAAAAGAATAAAGGCTTGGAATCCACGAACTCCATTACAAAACAGGATTTCAGTATATTGTAATCGTATATAATTTCATTCAAAATCGAGATGATCTCCCCGATCAAGAAACTAGCGTTGTTTCCATACACGCTGAAGCGTCCAATCGTTGCATCATTTTTTACCTAGACATTTTGTTCTTTTCCCACGAACAAAAAGCACAAGATTAAAATACAAGGTTAGTTTGCTGATTAATTCTAGGAACTAAAGTCAACTTATACATTTATCGTAATCGCAAGCATATGTACAGATTTTACAGCCAAATCTCTAATGCTCTGAATAACCTTAGTTTAAATTCCACTACCATATCATTATATATATTTCATATGTTAAAGTCAAATACTCTGTATGCTTCTGTAAATATGTGAATACCAGCTGACATTATATTCATATTAAGGATAAAAAATGTTTCTTAGTGCAAAAATATTTATCAAAAATACTTGACTGAGTGTTAAAGAATATCTGATTCAAACATCAGTATAAACAGGACAACAAGAGCGCAAGTTCCTGCATCGTGATCATTTACTTAGACAATTGAAATATGATACACCATACAGCAAATGACCATGTTATTCCTACCAACCTCAGAGACCGGTTTATTGTGTTGTCTAACTTTTATTATTTGAAAATTGTATAAACAACTTTCGAAACTACTTACCTTTAATCTTTCAAATTAAAGAATTTTTTGTAATAATATTCTAGAAGACAATGGTTGAGATGGAACTGTTTGTCATCAAAGTACGCTGAATCTCCGGTTGGTCCTATCGACTATTATTATTTAATCAAATAGATATTTTTGTGAGTTTAAACGCATTTCTCTCATTAAATAATGATATCGAGAGAAAGAATCGTTTGGAAAACCAATTAGACGTTTCTGTTGTGTCCTTACGAATACTGCTCTCAAGTTAAAATAAATCATTGATGACTTTTTATAACTTCAAAATGCTTTGCATTTTTGGGTAGATAATATCACAAAGCGTATTTCCATCCTAAATAAACAGATGAACTACAGATTGAAACTTTATTTTAAGACAATATGAAGAAATTATGTAAGCAAATATTCCCAATATAAACGATGAAAGAGAAGTGATGTCTTTAATTTTCAACGAACCTGAGATCACGTGCGTTATCAAGTGCAAACGTGCCCTATGCGAAAAATGATGTAATGTGACTATTGCAAACCTATTTCAAATTTGACTATGCAAAGGTAACAGCTGCAACATACATGTATTAACTGGTAACTCGTATAAATAATACAAGTATCATATGTATCATTTACATGGAAGTAACTTTTGTAATCTTTTAGCATATTATTATAACAAGGGCAGTGATTCTACCCATAACCCACTGTAAAAAATAATTTCAACTTACTGTGCATATAACTAGACCAACGATATCTCCTTCCAGAAATAACCTCATTGTCAAAGCGACGACACTGTGCCTCTCTCGCGTCTAAAGTCTTGCCTTTACATTTCTAAAAGAGTTGAACAGTTTAATTACTATTAATACTCAAGGAAAAAATGAAATGTGCATATTCAGGTATGTCTTCGTAAATATCCATAGCTATGTAAGAACTACATTTATTTTTTGTTATGCTTCAAGTTGATTCGATCTTATTGAACTTATAAGGCAACAGATTAAAATTATACAAAGGTCTTCACATATTTTCGTTGAAAAAAACAGTCAAAGCGTCGTTTCAATAAATGTGATTCTTAGGTTTTAATTGTTATTTATCATTATTAACTCAAATGATCAAAGCAAATTATAGTAAAACAAGATCATTAACATTACAAAATACACAGTTACAGTTTTAGAAGTATAATTACACAGCAAGTAAGTCCTACTAAACTTTACCTTATTTAGACAGACTCTCACTTCCTTATAGTTTACTGAGCATTCTGTATCCCTGAAATACAAAGAAAGCTACAGATGAATAAACAACCGTGTTTTGCTATTCAAATAATTCTTTACATGGTGTTCTTACATCACGTCTACGTGTATATTAAAGACCTGCATTTGCCTTCATTTATAAACAAAGACAGGATAGAATGTGATAAATTCCAAACTTGTACAAGGTAAAAGCAATTACAAACAGAACTTCAGATCTCCCTTGTCCGAAAAGCTGTAAGGTATATTTGTGCCCTTTCTGTCTTCTGTTGCAGTCGGTAACTAGTTGTCATCATTACCATTCCAGCCACAGCAAAGGGCGATGCAACCGATTGGAGATCAACATCAAATTTCAAATCAGAGCGACTGTACTCCAACCACAGAAAAAACAGAGGGAATTTTCAAATCTATAGGTTTCAACATGGGTAAACATACCACTCCTTGTAAAAAGCTCTAAATCGCCCCAAATAAAAAAAAATTTGTACGTAAAATTATACTGTTCCTACCTAAATATTAACAAGTTTGTATATGAAACAAAGCATATCACAAAAAGACAAATCTGTGTCCGCAATTTTTGACTTTGGGACAGGCACATGAGACATGTGAAGGGGGGGGGGGGGTAAACTTGTTTAATGGGAACCCAAACCTCCCCAAAGACTGGTTAAAGTAAGAAATAAAATCAAAGGCAGCGACAAACGAACTATGAAAATAAAACAGAAATTCACCCAATCCCACTTAAGAGTACCTGAACCACAATATATATACGAAACAGAAATACATGCAAAAAGATACCTCTCTAATGAATGCTCACAGTTACTGAAAGCAAGCTCATGGTGAGATTCTTGAAGATAAAACATCAAGCCTCTCAATAAGAGATGTCATCAAACACAGTATGGCCGACGATTTAAAACTGTGTTGTCAATAAATGTGGTGAAAGATAAGATTTGCGGCAATGCCAAATTTATTAATATCTGTGTAAAGAATTACCTATATTAATGAAAGTGATCGTATGAAATTTGAAAGTTACTCACGATGTTAAACATTTTCTTGTCCTCATTTGTATTCCTTGGTCGCAGGTTTTTGAACAAGCTGTCCACTCTGTCCATCCCGCCTCAGGCACTCTTATTTTCTATTCAATACAAACAGACAGTGTCAAAAATTTTACTTCGTTACATATAATTATTAACATGTAAATCATATTCTGCATATAAGGCTAATTGGAACTTTTATCACTGCGACAATGTATATCTGTTGTGCATTTGATAAAAAACTAAAAAGCCTAATTATCAACTTATAAATGGAAGTTTGGTCTAGTAATAACCATTTAAATTGTTACAGTGTCTAAAAACAAAATATGATTTGACCTTACACATTTTAATCAGTACAAAGAGTATGCATGTAAAATAACTCCACTCAACTGCGTAGTTTTCACCTGCATGTGTCCAGCCCAACAGTCAAATACTTACGTCAAGTTCTAACCTTTATTTCTTTTGTATATTAACCTAACAACCTCGAATTATCCTGTTTGATGACACGCTTGAAGTTCTCGGGTCTTCTTTAGTTGTCAATTTTATGGAGGAGCGAGTAGTTTAAGCTAAAGCAATTACAATGAGTTAAGCTGAGAATCCTTATCTTGCTTAGTTGGTACAGAACTGGTGTAGCTTGATAGAGACCGTGTCTTCAATAAGCTAACCATGATCAAATTCAACTATATTACAAGTGCTTTAATCAGTTATTTTAAGCAGTAGCATACATGTTTCTTAAACGTCTTAAATTAAACTATCCAGTTAACTGCTCATTTTACATACCTTACTGGGTTCAGGCTTGACCAACACTAGATCAATTATAACTAAATTAACAGCAACCCATACTGTGGACAGCCGCATCCTGTGTAAATTAAAAACAAATGTTGGTATTGTGAACAAAGACTTTTAATGAAAAATTTCTTTTTTGAGTTGTTTTAAATTTTTTTTCTATTTAAATTTTAAAAGTGATTAGTTGGAACATTAATATACTGAAAAATGTAAAAACTGTCAAAAGCTGATATGAAACAGCATCTTGTCAAAATATAAGGGATTCACCACGACCGTTGTCTATAATATAATATAATAGTGATATTAAATTAACTTATAATGATGAGAATTAATTTAAAGTATTAAAGTTAGTTCCAAAAAGAATCAGTGATATACTTCGTCCATTTCTGCGGAAGAAATAATTAAAAAAATATACTCGTTATCTCATTGTTGTTTTAGGTAGAAGTTTATAACGTACACGTTTATACCTTTGCTTCATGCAGTACATTTTAAATCGAGCATTTTTTTTCGTCGTTGCATTTACGAGTTATTTATCTGAAACCGACCCATCTGCATCAATATAATGAGAACACTTTTAAACAAACCTTTAAAAACGATTGATACATGAGAATTCTTTAAGTCCTACCTGGTAAATTGTTTAGAATATGGTTTAATATCCAAATTATAAATTACAGATTCATTTTTGTATGAGTAGACGTATTTATTTCTGTTTTAATTACAAGCCATATTCAATTATTTGTCTTATTGACTATAATGTCCAGTGGTCAGTTTCAGGTGAAGAATAAACTCGGTCACATTGATCAGTTTCTCGGTTCTGTACATATGTATGTAGTGTTAACTTGTATTATGGGTCTTTATATACTTACTTGGATATAAAGAATAAGAACTTTGATGAAAGATAAAATAAAAAAGCTAATGAGTTAATACGAATTAACAGGATTAAATATATGTATAAGGTTTGGTTACGTAATGACACAGTACACTCAAAGCACCTGTTATAATAATCCCAGATTATTTTTTGAAAATGTGATTAATCGAAAGTGCACAAATCTCTTGAACAGATTTCGGAGAAAGCCAAAGAGGGTTTTTGTTGTTGAATCTTTTTTAAACCAACCTGGATGTTCCTTACAAATCCTAAAGTTAATTATTCGATATTTGATGACCACTTTCCCCTTTTCTAGATAGAGGGAGAATACGATCATAATTTGATTACAAATTACGGTGTATATGTTAAGAAATTAATGCAATTTAAAGTAAGTTACGAATGTTTATCCAGGTGTTCTGAAAGAATAATAAAGAATAATTTTTAAAAAGTACAACAATTACTTACAAAAATAGAATGTTACACATCCTGTCATTAAATAAGGGCTGTAAATACTAATATTAAATCTGAAGGATTTTTCTCAAGTGGTCAAAGATATCAAGTTTAACAAAACTACTGGTCATATTGATAAAAAGTATAAATTTACTAATGACACTCGACCGACCTTAAAGTCAAGAAATAATACAGCTTATGAAATACACTTAATTAACCAAATACGGATTAAACGGAGTTTTGTTAAATGGACCTTGTGCTAATACACTAAGAAAAACAATTTGACACTCTAAGCCAATCTCTACGACAGGACTCGATAACCTGTGTCAATATAACTTATGGGTCTGTAATTCTTGTGTCAACAGTAGCATTCTTTAAGTCTGTCCATTTTCTATAGGCTGTAAATAGCAGACATGGTCATTTAGAAACTATAAATACATTTCGAAAACTTTAAATAAGGTACAATTCCACGGAACAATTATCCAGTATTTTGCGAGAGATGTGCAGGAGCGATAAATGACCAAATACAGTAGCAATTTACACTGAGTTAAGTTTTTCCTAAACTGATAGAAAAGTTGCAGTGCCACCAGTTTGTCGGTTTGCAGCAGTGGTGTTTGATGTGTTTATGTTAGGTATTCCATTTTACTGGTTTTACTGTTATTCATGTATATATACCATAATATAAATCTCGGTCTTATTCAATAACTTCCTTGTTGACGGTTAAGTTTTGGTATATAATAAAACCTGTTCTTGCACATTATGTATATTTTAGTCGTTGTTACTTTGAATTCAAGATTTGGCATGTGGGCCTTGATTGTAACTTTATCAAAAAAAGGCAGTCACAAAACGTAGAACATACAATTTGCACCATTGAACATGAAAATGAAAAGATATGGGGTAAATGTCAGAAAGACTGCAATCCAACCACGAGAAAAACAGGAATTAAAAAAAATCTCGAGGTCTCCCAAGCCCTTCAACAATGGTGGAATACCTCTCATTGTGAAAAGCTCTAAATCGCGACAAATAAAAAATCGTAAATGCGTAAAATAATACTGCTCTTTCCTGAATATTTAAATGTAACCGAAAAATAAACGCAAAGACAAACCTATGACCACAATCCTGACTTGCACAGTCACATGAGACATGTGGTCGGGTTAATCTTGTTTAGTGGATACCCAACCCTTCCCCAACGAGTGGTCATAGGAAAAATCCAAGAAAGCAAAAGCAGTTTCCGACGAACTATAAAAATCAAACAGAAAATTGCCCAATCCGACTAGATAGTACCTTAATCAAATAAAATATACTTGACAAAAAATGCATCTTGCTTGCAGTAACTGAAAATAAGCTCTGGGTGATAAAACATCAAGCCTCTCAACATGAGATGTCATCAAACACAGTATGTCTGACGATTTAATACTGTGTTGTCAATAAAGGCGGAGAAAGAAAAAGATGGATGCAATGTCAAACGTATTCATATTTGTGAAATGATGCAGTCAGTATATTAATGTCCGCACTGTACCCCTAGTGGATATGTTTGTCTTACGGGACGGTGAGATTCAATGGATCATCTTTAAATTAGTAAGCTTTATATGTTATGTTTCCATAGAACGTAGGATGTAATAATATCCCTTGTCGTATCAAAACTCTACATTTGCAGCCGTATTTTTGTATTAAATCTTTGTAACGGTTATAAAATTTTGTAAAAGTCTTCAGAAGCTTGTGGATCAAAATTGCATTACTTGTATAAAGAGATCAAATTGTTTCGCCGAGAAACAAATAATACATTCACACAATAAGGTTCCTTTTAGCAAAATAATCAACAAAACTGTACTGAAGCTAAATATAAATATTTTTCTTTCGCTAATAACAATATCGCACATAGATCGAACTGTTATGAAATTTAACACATAAAATCTAGATAACGTTCGGTTGAACACCTTAGATCAATTCCTATGACATAACTTGGTCAATAGTTAAACGGCAATTAATGTGATAATGACAAGACATTGATCTTTAAAATCAACAAGAAAGTCCAGTTGATATTTGAAGAGATTAACACATTATCAAATTTTGCTTTAAATTTATAAATGTAATCGTATAAAACAACAAGTACATTTACAAGTGCATGAAGTATACATTTTGATGTGCTCTTCGTTTACTGCAATCAAATGCTATAATTGTTTTATGAAGAAAGTTCAAATTCAAGAATTCTACATTCAAAAATCTTGTATATGTAAACATTCCGGTGCAGGTAAAAATTAATAAAATGGGGACTGTGTATCTTGCTTAATGGCCGGTTAGAATATTTCAGTCATATTCAGGACAAAAAAAATTATGAATAAAAATTACCATGCCACTTTCCATACGACAAGCAACTCTAAAACAGTATAACAAGCGTCAAAGCAAGTCAAGAGCGAGTGTGGTTTCTCTTTACACTTGCTTGGTATCTTTCTTCGAGTGCACATAGTTGTTCACTTGACATTCCTTTGCTGATGCAAATAACATGTTTTCTACAACTCAATTGTTCTGTTTGGTTTTTTGGAAGCATGGTTCTTTTTAAATGTTCATCCATTTTTCTGCTTTAGCTGTTATGCAATGTAGATTGATATTTTATTTCTATCAATCAAAACATGATTATGACCGTAAAGTTTCGAAAGTGATGAATTTTAGATCGGGTTGCTGCTGATAGAAAGACTTCATGAACAGGTGCGAAATTAATGTTGTTACACGCTAACAGAAACTTCACTACGGAAATATATTTGTGATCTATTGTAAAACTTTTAACTGTGAATTGTTACAAATTATTTAAAGCACTGGGTATGTTGGAATGATACAATTTACACCTTTCCTTTCCAAAATCGTACACACTGTAATTTGTAAAAAAAGTTTTATCTTTGGCTAAATGGCGTTGGTTACGCCATGAACTGTTATTTGTTACTACAAATCCATAAAGTGTTCACTGATCTTCCTATTTTAGGCCCCAAGCAAGTCTGATGGACGTAAATAAAAAAATGCGCTTTACACGCATTTAAATTTTGCTTTTGAACTTTCATTATAAACGTTTTAACTTTATAGCATATATTCCTAGTTCTTTCTTTAAAATATACCATCACATTTTATTTTGTTGCATTTAACAGCTTGTAGTGATATGTGACCACCATTGAAGGTCTTGTGACAATCTGTATAGATGTTTGTAATTTACAAGGTTTGAATGGCAGACTTAAAAACAATCATAAAACATCTCCATTTTCTATATGCTTATGGAATTCGGATCTTAAAAATTTTATTTTAATATTGTTGTTTCTTGAATGTGCTTGCAGTTTTTGAAAATATCGTTAAATATCAAAAGAAAACTGCAATTTTCAGCTTTTCAATAGACTCAAAAAGTTTCGTATTGGTGATTTCACAGTGCAAGTCTTTTATCTTCAAAAATTAAACTCTGTATTCCAAATTTAATTTTTTTTATTTACTCTGTGTATCATACTCCGTCTTGTTCATATTGTCGTTTCTGTCGAATTGTTCCTTCTTTTCGGGACCTTCGCTTTTCTTTACTTTCCTCATAATACTTTTAAATTAATCCGAATTAATCCGAACTAACGCCCCTTTTCCTTTAATTGGCTAGACAGGGCCGAATGCGATTGCACCTCTAGCGGAGCCGATATACATACATGCCAGTTAAACAGAATTTTTTTTTCATATATCCTGAAAGAATTTAAAATATGGCTTTGTCAAAATTAAAGATAATAATGAAATTGGCAAAGCTTCCATTTTGGTTTTCATATCTCTTAAACTTCTGACTATGTGTGATATGCTTTTAGGCCAAAGCGATACAGCTTGACCAGTTTTTGTTCATAAGTAAATACTATTGGAAAGAGTTCCTTTTGGCACCCCTTTGGTTGACGGAATAAGCATAGACATACATTATGGGGGTGCCAAAAGGAACTCTTGCCCTTCAATTTTTATAAACTATATTACTTATATATCAGCAATGCAAAAAATATTGCAACTTATTATTTTAAGTGATCTGTGATTCATTTTAGGCGTAACAAACAAGGTTAGTAATAATAGTAAATGGGACACTTAAATTACAATATCTTGAAACTTGAAATGTATTAATATTGACACCTTAACGTGTTTATCACAAATTATATGCTTGAGATGAAACCTTCTCTACAAAATACTATAAAATGTATCACAGAATTTTTACACATTGTACTGATTTAATCCAAAAGCCACACACTAAATATATATTACAATGTGTCAATGTCATTAATCTGATTTTCAGGGACTCCTCCTAGACGCTTAGTTTCCCATTAAATGCAACGCATTTCTTCACAATGACGAACATGCATTCTTAATATGCTGAGGCAAGATCAGTAACAGCTTAAAAGATTATAATGATCGGCTTACAATTAAGATTAAAGAACAATTGATAACGTTAGCCGAAGTCTGAAACTGCAATTAAATTGTAAAGCAAAGTTTAACCAGTGTTAGAAATAGCCGCCTGCCCGCTTGCCCGACAAAGTTAAAATACGGTCGGGCACGTAACTTTTGACAGCAATTTGTCCGCCGGGCAAGTTAAAAAAAATCGCCGATGTTTATACTTGAAACGAAACTCCGAATCACGTTTGAAAACTAAATTTGATTGGCCGTGAAAGCGTCAAGACTAACCAATGGCATTTAGTGATACAAATTTGCGTATCATTGTAAACTGGTTCCCGCTTGTCTTCTATAGTATAGCATAGTAGTTAGACAGGAACCAGCTTAGTATCATTGTTGAAATATGCAAAATGGCCACAACCGTCCTTTATTTACGAAAAGATATGTACCAGATTGCAAAAAACGGAAACAGAAACCGAAAAAACTGAAAGGAAAAAAAGAATGTGAAGCTACGGGGAGGAAGCGTGAATTTAAATCAAACTGGCTCAAGGAGTTCACATGGCTACGATACGATTGTGCAAAGAATCAGATGACATGCAACACGTGTAAAGTTTATGGCAATGAAACTGTAGGTCCATTTATCTTGGGTTCGAGGACATTTTGAAAAGAATGTCTAAAGTCACACGAGAAGTCGGAGTGTCACATGTGAGATGCATTTACTGAATTTTCAATTTGTTCAATGAATGATGCTGGTACAATCTTTTCATCATTATTGATAATACAAATGAAACACAGTAAAATTGGTTGTTAATTTTGTTTTGTAATAGTCGTTGACTGTCCTGATACTGGAATAGTTTCAATACCATAGATGTAAAACTGTTTGCAAATAGTCTTGGACTCCATATTAGAAATTATAGATTGATGGCTCATAGATTCTATTCAGCTACAACTATCTTAAACATGTATTTAGCATACACTCAGTAATATGGAATGAACTTTTGAAAAGCAGGTCCCATACATGAGCACTTAAGCCTAATGAAATCATAATATGATTAACAAAAAAATATTACAATGTACACATGTAGATAAAATGAAAATTTTCAAGCAAAAAAGTGGGTTTTTGTGAAGGCTTTTTTAGTGCCAGGAGAGTGCCATAATGCAGGATTTTGCATCAAATTGTCGTCAGCCCAGACCCCCGGCCGTAAAGAGCACCTCGCATATCGCTATGCGAGAGGCACCAAGTCGCTTAGGGGCAACTTACACTTTGAAGGGGCAAGTTATTTCTTTGGGCAAGTTACCTGAAAAAAGTTAATTCTAACACTGTTTAACTATACCACAGAATATCAAGCTAGTTAAAGCAACTGAAGGGGCTGCATACATGTTTATCTGGATTTACAAAGATCATAAATACCTCCCAAAGGCGTCAGGTATATAGTGATAGACGGTTTCGTCGGCTAGTAGAACACATGTTAAAGAGGCGTTCATTGACTAAGCTTGGTGTATTTCCGTAAGAGTTTGGTCCTTCAAAAGACGCGTCCGGTGCAAGGGGGGATGTTATGAATACACAATCCGTTTATTGGGGGGAGAGACGCGAAAGACACCACATTTTGTGACAAAGCAACGTTCTAAGCACTTGGAAAACCTTGTAATTTCTCATTTCGGCTGAAATTTCCAACTATATCCAAACCTCTTTTTCCAATTTCACGTAATTACAGAACAAGGTTTACAGTGTGCGTGTTGATTTATTTGTTTGTCAACTTGTTCTCGTCCTATATTTGTTGAAATCATTAAGCAGCAATCAAAATTATCACTAAAAAACTAGAATAAAGGTAACATAGAAAATGTCTTAAATCATATTGTCAGACGCGTCTTAAAGACACGACTAGTGTTAATAAGACGTATCTTTATCTCAAGTCAATGACGTTCATTCGTTTTTATTTAATACTTTTGTTCCCGTGTTTACTCCATATATTTTAGGTTGGGATTTCACAGATCAACTGTAAATTTAGAGATTATGTAATAATTAAGGTAATTGCCATTTGATACATTTCTTCATTTGAATTGTTCGTTACCAGGTTGACAACCAAAATACATGTATATAGACAAAACCACGCAGTCTACAGTATTATTCGGTCTACATGACAAAGGCTAATATTTTTCATTTGAGTCGAAACAAAATGTATATATTATTTCTACAGTTCACAAAAAATTAAAAAATGATTTGGAAACTGTATATATTTTCATGGAAACCTTTTCTTTGAACACCGACTACATATTGTGATCACAATAGTTGTGTTAAGTCAATGGTAAATCGGTCAAGACAATCTGACCAAGTTCATATCTAAACTAATCCACAAATAAATTATACTTACCACATTATTCCTGTAAAAATCCTGAACACTTTTTATTTCATGTCTATTTTCCAACATAAAGTGCGCATATAAAAAGAAATGAAAGTTTTGATTGCAAATGCATGATAATGGTGTTAAAAGTATATGCATACACGCTCATAAATTCACATTCTATTATCACAGGCTTAGATTTTCAAAACATATTGTTTAATTTTTCTGACATAGTTATGATCCGATTAAAAACTGTGTATTACTCTCTAGAACAACTGGGGCATGCGTAAGTCATGACAATCTCTTCTACTTCTTTGAAATGAGATCATAAAAAACATTATAAAAGAAGGAAAAAGCATCAAGGATTTATTTAAATCGATTTGCTGCGATAAGGGTAGTATATAAACTCATGAATGTTAAAACTATTCACGATACTGTGTTATTTATTTAATATTACATAAAATCTCTTAAATTCATATTTCTTTTTAGATTGTTTTCTGACTGGGTTAAACGTTTTCAAATTCGTTCTAAGGGCAACGCCCACGTTTTTAATAAAGATTTGGAATTTTTTGGAAATAGCTACGAAATTAACATGAATAGACAAATCATGGGCAGAATACTCAGGAAATGATTCAAAATCCAGCAAAAAGACAAACAAAAGCCAAACAGAAACAAAAGGAACGGTTGCTTACACCATATGGAGTAAAAAACATACTTCTTTAAACTGGGTTCAAGAATGCCGATGAAGAGATTTATAAGGAAATGTAGTCTGCAAGTCAAGAATTGTGTTAATAAGTTTGTCGTCATGATTTATGTAGATTTTTGATAATACGTAAGTAAAAGCAGTGCAAGTTTACGTATACACGTTTTATTTATTTGAGGCAATTTAGAGCTTTTCACAAGAAGTGTCTTATATTCCACACCAAGTCCTGATCTTACAAACATAAAAATGATTAACATATTTTAATTTAGCCTCTGAAAATTTTGATTTTTTTTTATTTTGTTAGATTTCTTTGCCCGTGTATATCTGTAATTTGTGGACCTTACCCCGCATTTGTGTTCTTCAATGCACAGATGTTGTGGCGTCGACATCTAGCAAAGAATTCCGCTCGAACTGGTGCTAGGCGCCGCCTTTAACTTAAAGTGTGGTGCGAGTTTTTACTCCGTGTTGAAGGCCTCACTGTGACTTTGAGATGAAGAACAGCAATCAAAGCGCTGTTCCTTTGCTTGGAATTTTCTTGTATATATGATATTTACTCAATACCCCCCCCCCTTTTTCATTCTTCAAACACGGGGCAAGGCAGAAACGTTCTCGTCCGAGACGGAATATGAAATTTTACAACCCGTCCAACCAACAGCCAAGAAGGAGTTTTACCTCTGGTGGAGAAACTGAGTGGACTATTTCTTAATTACGGTTACTTTCGGGTAGACGAATAATTATATATCCTGCCCAACAGACAGCCCTTTGCAGGTGTTTTACCTGCAGGCAGAGAAACCGAACGCCTTATTTTTATACCCCTGCCGCACTCAAGGGCAGGGATTGGCTGTAGTTAGTCATATGATTTTCTAACCACAGGATGCCAAATTTGGACAGACTCTGTAAAGTCGGGATATTTAGCCTGAGCAACTGTCCATCATCTGACCACTAATTTCATTCTGTTGCAAACGGGTCTTTAACTTGCTGAGAAAGAGGCATTACCGCAACACGGATTACAGCGGAAGCGTTTCTGTCCGAGATGGGTTTGAGAATGTTTACATCTCGCTTAATCAACGGACTCCCCTTATGGGTTCTACCCCTGCGGCGGATAAACCGAATAGCCTATCTGTTGGATACTGTGGACATGACTGCAAACAAATGGACGCTCCTTTAGCAGGAGTTTGAACTGCAGACGGCGAAACCGAACGACCAATTTCTATACCCCATGTCTCGTTTTCGATCCAAATTCTGACGTCGTCGTCGTATGCGGCATCAACGCCGTTCCCTTTCACCCTGTAATGATTTATACCGGATTGGAAAATGGAAAGTGCGGTGGGTGGAACTGCTAACCCTTCTGGTTCACCTGAGTGGCAGCGTTGTTTTTATGGGGTCTGCACGGTTCATGTATATTTTTAAATTTTACATGTACACTTTGAGTAATGTTCCATCTTGTTCATGTTCTCGAGGTTGCTGTGTCTGTTGACATGTCCGTATTTGTCTGGCTCTTCATTTTTCTTCGCTTCTTCGGTGGCTTCAGTTTGCTGTTTAACCTAAATATTAGTTTATGGAACCCATTTTCAATTTTGGCAACAAGGCGTATTTGACGTCATCAACATTGGTTTATCGATGTGTAAACCTTTCCAGTGCTATTGTACTGCCCAACAAAAAGGCAGCATTTTTACAATATTGAAATTATTGCCTTCTTAAATAATGTACAGAGATTTGTCAATCAAACCTATATATTTATTGAATGATTGTGGACCCACTGGGAGTTATTACAAAAATATGTTAATATCATAAAATCACATCCGATACAAAACACAATAGGCTAGAAAAAACAACAATATTATACAGATCTGCTCAACAGAGTAAACCGGAGTAAAATGAGTTAACAATAATTTCAATTGGGAACCAAATGATCGATCGTCACAGAACAAAAATACCAGCTAAGGGGACGGTGCTTAAGAATCTTATTTTTCTGCCTTTTGTGAGCAAAGTACATATAAGTCCTTAAATTTTGCATTTGTCTTCTGTAAAAACTACAATACTCCGACATTTAAAAATACATGCATGCACATGCATGTATGAACAAAATGTTACATGCATATAAATCGGTCCCCAAAATCATTTGCAATGTTTTGAATGATAAAAGTGAATACATATTGGATTGATATCATATTGGAATTTAACTATACATTAACATGTATTTTAAACAAATTAAAAACATAAAGCTATGGAAGGTATTTCATAAACTAAAAAATACAGATTTCACTCCAATCAGGGAACAAACAGACAGATAGTGAAAACTATGAATAAAGTTTGATTATACTTTTTCTTTACAAAGAAGTTTAAAAAACGGACTTCACTCACTAGAAATTGGTGCCTTTCAATTTTATTATCACTTCAAAAATAGTTGCGTGGGTATTTATGTTCAACATGTTTGGAGCCAGATTGTTTATTTCTTTAGTACCTGTAATAAATTTATTTCCTCTTCCGTATTATTTATTTTCAAAATACTCCTCTCCCTCTTTTCAGAACATTTAATGGTCCCCTTAACTATTATCTTTTATTTTGAAGCTGTATTTGTTTTCAAAGTTTCAGAATTCCTATTGTGTACGTTCCACGTTGAAGACAGAAACCAGTCTGAATTTTTAAAAAAGCAAATTTTATTTGTATTATCTTGACTTGTCGTACATGAATAAAGGATGACAATGCATCAGTATTAGTGTTGGACGACTTCCGTTTAGAAAGAACTGTTCTCTTCTTGTATACTTATGTAAATTGTTTCTCTATCATGCAGTTACCCTATTTATAATTTTAATTAAAGTTTTTTCAAGGGCATTCCTAACTATCTTTACTATACTTGCCTGAATATTAAACAATTTATACATTCTATCAAATAATAAATAAAATGTTTATTGAAGTTTCAACAATATGGCTTCACTTGTGAATATCAACACGTAAGATATGCTTATGTTGGAAAATTGGAATGTAACGGCTTTATGTGCCAAACATGTTGATAATTATGTTTTCACAATGATAGCACAACTCTAAATATCAAAATTAATTTCACTAAATCGTACATTTGTCACTTTGATTAACGTTGGAATGTGTAGAAGCACTTATTAGTATTGAAACATTTATAACACAGGGAAGGAAGGAGTCCAGACTGTAAACCTACTATGCAGAATGTTTTTTTTAAATGTTCAAACCTATTACTTAGCAACATTTTAATAATTTTTGTCAACAAGTAGAACCCAGTGAGTCGTCCTTCAAATTACAAAAAATAAAAAGTACTGCCCTTATGAAATATTTTTTTTGTTCATAAGAACTATTTTAGGTGGGTAATTTCCCTTATTTAATTTTTTTTTTTTTCGCCTTTTTCAAAATGAAATGAAATCAACCATTTACTTGTTTAAATTTTTGCATTGAGATGATAAAAAATTTGCATTTACATTTTAAGTTTTACGTTACTCTATAGGCATTCTACAAGACTTTTTGTCAAACCCAGCCTCCCCCCCGAGGGCGGCCGGGGTATAGAAATAGGCCGTTCGGTTTCTCTGCCTGCAGGTGAACCCCTGCTTAAGGGACGTCCGTTAGTTCGAGCGGGATGTATAAATACTCGAACTCCCCTTCTCAAATGTTGTGCCGGGGAAAGAATAGGCACTAGGTATCTCCGTCCTTGAGGCACTAGTCCTCTAAAAGGGGCGTCCCTGATT
>JAULBM010122612.1:0-18653 GCA_032357055.1 Geukensia granosissima | reverse complement strand
ATGGATTAATTACAATCCATGCCATCTACATTTTGAAATTATGTTATGAGATGAAAATTGTAATAAAATATGTTCTTTTCACTTCATATTTAATGTTATTTTCGTATGGAAAAATTGTTTCAAGCTGGCACAATTATATTCAGTTGATATGTCGTCAGTCGCAATTTATTTGATTTTATTCAACTATTTTTAAAAGGGGTAAAAGGAAGGGATCTTTTTATTTTAGTGTTAAAAGGGAAAAGGGCGGCGATTTTTTTTGGTTCTGTTCTTTGAAAGGGCAGAGGGGCGGCGGCTAAAGGCGGCAGGGCAGGGCGCCCTTCTAAAAGCTTCAAAGGGAATCCCTAATCATATTGGACATAAGAAACTTTTCTGTATAAATATTTTATTGAATTAAGGATGAAGTGATGTACAATGATGTTAACAACATGTATGTATGGTGGTTTTGACCAGTTTTCAATGTTATGTATGCATAGTTGTGTATTTCATTCCAGGTTTTCTGATGTTGTTTTTGTTTTTATTACAGAGAAGCATAACAAATTTATCATGAAGCATTCAAAATCAGTTCAATTGCAATGTAAAAAAACTTCCTGAAAATGTGTGTATGTTTCAGATAATAAATAAAACAATTTTATGCAGTGCTGAGCATCAAGTTCTTGACACTTTTGTTTTTCTAATTTCTCAACACTTTTGTTTTTCTCAATGATTAGTATGATAGGAGATTCTTGTTGAGGATAACATTTCTTTAAGTATGTCACAGCTCTATTTATGACATCCAAAATCTTTACTTACATTAATCATTAATTATTATTCTGTGTTTTACAAAGAAGTTGGATTTCTACAAATATAAAATGCTTTAAACATGAATGTAGACTTTTTCCAGGTTTTTAGTTAATTTGTTTCTACTATATATAATCAAAGTGACGGATTCAATTTTTTCAAGAATCTCGAAAATTCACTCTTCACTTAAATCTCCAGCTGGTCAGGATGTTTTTTTTAATAGTGACAGCCATTCGACACTTTACAATTTGATACAATTGCTATCATAGATCATAGTGAATATGATGTAAAAACATTTAAACTGAGTTAAAATTTTTTATATAAATGCATATAAACTTAGATGTGTTTCAAATTATATTTTTTACAACAGAAAATCAACAGATATAAAATCCTTCTTATGCATGTAAATATTCATCCTTGTTGGGTAACAGGGACCATTGCAAGACAAATTTTAATGTTAACAAATATGTACGCTATGAAAATTGAAATATTTAACTGTATGAGCCTAGATTATTAAAAAAGAAAGGAGAAAATTAAATGCAAGAAAATTAATATTGCAACCTTAAGTTCTATTTTTTTCTAATGGAAATGCAACACTTGTGTCAATTTGCTCAAAACTTTTATACTTGGAATAAATCTTATCCCAGAGATGCCTATATTGGAAGGCAATGGAAAATTATTTCTAGGATTAAACTTACAATTTACAATATTTGTTAATCATTGGTAAACATGTATTTTTTTATCAATCACTTTGTAGTAAACATTTAAAGAAACTGAGCCCTGACAGTTATCACCTTGTTATAAACCTAAGAAAAACTGGGATTGGCATATATAATCATGTAATAAACATTAAATTAACTGGGTCCTGGCATTTACCACTTTGTTTCTTTTACGTTTTGGATCTGAACTCGCTTGTTTGCTAATTCTTTGATCATTTTAGGAAAATTTAGCTGCAAACTTCTGTAACATTTTATCTTGTTGCAACAAAATTAGAATTTTCATAACATGGATTATGGACAATGATGTTGAGCACCACACAAATTTTCAGATCAGTTCCTGGTTCTTTAGAGAAGTTATAATAACCTAATAATTTGGAATGATGACTGTGCTGTATTTATAATGGCACTATAATTACTTTAACAACAAATTATTTCTCTTGGATGTTTAGGTAAATAAAATATTTCACTGACATGAATACCTCAATAGAATATATTGTATTTATTATATAAACTGTAAACACAGTGAACACATACAACTTATAAAGGAAATACACAAATTTACACAGGTACACTAAAAATCTACCAAGAGACAATAAATATATTCACAATGTATTATAGAAATCTGGCTTATGTTCATGGCATGGTGGTCAATCAAGGGAGACCAGTTTATGTATCAGTCCTATATTTGTACAGAGTAAAGTCAACTCACAAGACTGTAAAATACCTACAGCAATTCCTCATACATTGAGGTTTACTAGAAGTTAATATATTTCCGTGTTATCTTCTGGTATAGTAAGCCTTTAAAAAAGTGACAAAGAAAGCCTCAAATATTCTTCTCATTGATCTATCATTTTATCATCACATGATCATCAGTTGGTTCCATAACAATCTTCAAAATCTATGAAAATTACAATAATTTCATAAAAAATACTTTAACAGAAACAACTGAAAATAAAGGGTAAAAATATCTACAATTTTCTACCAATTAACTTGTAAATCTGACAAATTCTTTTTTAACCACATGGTTAACTATGCAAAAGTCTCAATAAAAATGGTTTTCAGAGTAATGCAGTAAGTTGTATGATTCCTGGTTTAATAACACCATGACAAGTACCTTGACCTTCATCACTTCCAGATTTCTACATAGCTTTGACCTTCATCATTTTCATCTTGGGTTGCTTTCTCTTGGCTTCTCTCCTACTATCTCTCTCCTACAAATATGTAAATAATAATTATTTCCATAATTTTGAACAAACAACAATGGCACATTTGACTATTGTCACAAGAATGTAACATTTTCTGTAAAAATATCAAAATGCCATAGGTGTCTTGTCCAAAATAAATATAAGCGCACGAAACAACATTAAGATGCTTCAACTAAACATTTGTACTTGATAGATCTTAAATTGATTAAAGTTTTGTTTTGTTGTTTTTTTTGGTTTTTTTTTTTTTTGCTAACCCAACTGGTTCAAAATAAACAAAATTGTATCAAGAATGGTATTGTAATTTAGGTAATTTCTTAGCATTTTCATATTTAAACCAAGTAAAATATGACCATTGCAAACCAATGAATTGATAAAAAAAACTGTTAGATTTCTTTTTATAGATATTTTAAATACAAGGAAGCTGAGCCTGTATTTCTCACCTGGCATTTGGCCAAGAAGTTTCAGAGAAGATTTTTTAATGAATCAGCCAATCAGAAACAAGTAAAATCCATGGCTGCCATGTTAAGTTTCCGATCAGAATAAAATGAGGAACTTAATAAAGGACCTTCCACAAATGCTCCATATCAAATATTAATTCATTTGGCCGAGTGGTATCAGAGGAGAATATTTTTAATGTATCAGCCAATCAGAAACAAGAATCCTCCATGGTGGCCATGTTTAATTTCTAATGAGGACAAAATACAGAAACTTTATAATGGACCTTCCAAAGACGCTCCATATAAACTATATTAATCCATGTGGTCAAGCAATTTCAGAGGAGAAGATTTTCTTATATATCAGCCATTCAGAATCAAGAATTGGCCGTGTCAGTCAAGTTTTTTGTCCGATCAAGACAAAATGAGTAAACGTTATGAGGTAATTCCGATAGATGCTTCATATCAAATATTAATCCAATTTGCTGAGTGGTTTCAAAGAAGAAGATTTTGAATGTATCAGCCAATCAGAAACAAGAATCGTTCATAACGGCCATGTTTTTTGTCCAATTGGAACAAAATGAGGAAACCATATAAAGAACTTCCCATAGATGCTCCATATTAAACACTAATCTATTTGGCAAAGAGGATTTAGTTCAGAAGATTTTAATGTATCACCTCCATTTTCCTTGCTTTATCAGGATCTTCTTCATTCATCAGCCTCTCCTTCTCTTGTCTACGTTTCTCTTCTCGTCGCTGCTGTGCCTGCTCCTGACGTTGTTGGTGGGTTGCCTTTTCAAAGACTTCCTGTGCCTTTTGACGTTTCTTCTCAGCCTTCAGTTTAGCCTTAAAATACAGATTTGAAAACATCATTTTCCACACTTTGGTAATACAGGGTTTGGAAATGGTGAGCAGTAAAAATTGTTGATTACCTTTATGAGACAACCGAAATTGAATCTGAATTTCTGTTCAACATTAATTACTGTAATTTTGAAGACATGACAATAAAAACTTTTTAGCTAGTATTTTGTCCTCGAAATAAAGATGGTATTTATGTTTAGTCTACAAAGATAAATGTTAATATACATAACAAGCAAAGAAACAACCCAATCTGCTACATGCTCTGATGACCCCCTCCCCCAAGAAGGTCATTCATACTGATATTTTTTATTATGCCATTGAATCAAAACATCTAGCTGATAAAAAAGTAAAAGAATAAATATTCTGATGCCTTATCTTTATATAACAGAAAATGGTTTGAAACTAAATTATATTGTGTCGAATCTCCACTTGTAGCATATCATTAAAAAGGTTACAATGTAATATCATATTATTATTTGGACCAAGCTGTTGTATTATACCTCTTTGCCGAGCTGCAGACGGCTGACTTTATCCACCAAGTACATAACAAGTTTCAATAACGGTAGCATTTGCTCCATGTCTGTAGGTTTACATTTTCCTTTGCCAGGCACTAAAATGTATTTATATATATCTCAAACAATATCACAACAGGTTTGCAGGTAGGTTTTGTATTTTATTGACTGTGGCTTTAATGTAAAATTGAAATGTTTAATAGTGCAATGCAAAAATATATTTACAAATAATGTATAAATACTGTAAATTTTTTTTAATAGTAATCTCAGAACAAAAGTGAGGTACTTTGGAAGTGCAGCATAATACAACCCCAGACAGCTGACTTGAAAAAGTTGTACAAATAAGCACAATGGTAATATATTCACATCTGACAAAACAAGTTGAGTTTGAAAAGGAATTTACCTGAAAGTTAACCAATAGTGTAAAACCTAAAGCCTATGACCACTTGATCCCCCAGAAACACCTTATGAAAATCTTAGAATGATAACTAGTGCATAACTGAGCAGATAGGGGCCATCAAGTGGGTGTGGAGTGGGGTTGTACTTATAAAGACCAAACTCCATACCATATATCAAGTGGCTAGGACTAATGGTTTGGGCTTTAAAAACTGTTTGCGAATAACTATTCATGCATAAAGGAGTGGGATCATTAACTAAGTGTTGATTTGTATTGTACCTTTAATAATGCAACTGTCATGACTGTATAACAAATTATATGACCAAGATAAGCATCACAATTTCCCATAGTTTTCAATTGTTAACACCACTACTGCCAGAAATAGTATCCAAATGTCTTGTTTCTTGGCCTTTTCATTGCAGGCCAGACAAAAAAATTCTTGTTTTGTACTCCAACATATATGGTTTCACTGTTTGTAAATAATTTGTCTTACCATTAAAACAAAATGTTAGAACTGGTTTGACCTCAGGAAGTTTGGCATTCTGGCTATCACTGAAAAAGATTTGATCTATTAATACAATATTTCATTCAAACTGAAAGCAAAATGACACAGCAAACTTTCACTTAAACAAATTTTGACACTTTTGCTCAGTGGTTTAACTTAAATGAACAAGGTTTCGCACGTCATTTTTATGGAATAAAAACATTTTCTTGTTAAATCTGTCTTATATTACAAGTCTTTAAAATCTAAAGATAAGGTCAGTATCTCAAGGGTTTATAATCAAAGTTCAGTTATCTGGTCATAAGAGTAATTTCTTTTATTAAAGGGCACAATTCAAAAAATCAACGAACTGTAAAAAACATCACATTCAATCTGTAACTTATTGATATACACCTGCATAAAAAAAGAATATTTCAATATCTCAATGTTTAAAAACTAGAACCTCAGAAGACTGAGCCTGTATCTCTCACCTGACATTTGGTCAATTAGAAACAAACATTAAATGGCAAATTTGCAATGACTGTTAGTTAACTTTAAAAAGGATCTCTAAAAGATGTTTTCTGTCAAATAAAAAATAATCAGATGGCCATTGACCATTCCCTTTTCCATTCAATTGGCTCTGACAGAAGTTTCTGACAACAAGATTTTCTTCTGTGAAAAAGTATGAACCTTTCTTTTGTCGACTTATTTTTTATAAATTCTGCAAAAGAAATAACCAAAATCAAGTGAAATGTTCTTACAATATTGGAATCTTTCTGTTTTTGTTGGCCAAAAGGATGAAGGAGGGTCTGAAGACTAATAAGTTTATAATCACACTGGTAATAGATAAGTGTGTCAGTGTTTCTAGTGACTTACTCCTGTACTTTTGGTCCACTGTACTGGTCAGAGAAGTGCATGAACTCTACCTGACCTTCGTACTTGTTCAATACTTGTATCACCTACAAATTAAAGACAGTAAAATCAGGAGAAAAAAATGACTTCAATCCAATGTAACTCTTAATCTGAAAATCTATATAATGTCTCTGGTTCATAAGATGGATTCAACACATAAAATTAATGTGTTCTTTTTTCATAAACAATCAAAATTTTGCCAATAAATCAATGTTCATGATTGAGTTTCACTGCTGACAGGAAGGTATCAGTTAAATTCTCCCCATACATGGCTAAAAAAGAATACTGAATATATGCCAGAAAGACAAAATCAACATTTTTCATGTTTTTTAACAAATATTAAAAAGCCTAATTTAATTTCTCAAACAAAACAAAATTACCAATGTGGAATCAATATTGAGAATTTTGGTATGATATATGTACATTTTAAGGAATAACCTCTCACCAGTAGCATTATAACCAAAATGCAGGAAGTCCAAGATCCAAACATGGCAAAAGAAGTAGTCTTCCAAACAAATAAAAATGGGAATCCAAATCCCATGGCAGGGACAACTACTAAGTGCAATACTTTTCGAGGACTTTCTTTATTTTCAGTGTTATAGAATTTTGACAAATGCAGCAAATTTCTGTAAAAGATTGTTCATAAATTTCATGTCAGGCAAGTCTGACAAATGGCTGGTGAATATCCTCGGGGATATGATCTACCAGCAAAGGTATCAACCCAGTGGTTTCAAAATACATCAGCTCTTATTAAGATTTACCGTCATCATTTATGCTTACAGAGAAAAAAAAATTAAAAATCCTATTTGGGGCAAAATTGAGACCTTAACTTTACATTTTTACTTTTTAGAAGGATTTAAGAGCTTAGATAGTGATACCTGATGCTTTAATTGTTTTTTTTTACTTATACTTTTGCACTCCTTATGGATATTAAAACTGTTCCCTATTTTGTAATAACAATGTCACCATAATAATTCTATAATAACACTTTAAAAGCTGTCATAATTAGAGCTGGTATATTTTTTCTCCAAGCTATTTTATGAGTTATCAATCATATGCCTTTGACAAGTTCAGCTGTGAGAGTGGCTCACCTTTTTATCAAGTATTGAAGCAGTAGCCTCCCCTATCTCACTTAAAATCTGATATGACGGGACTAGATCATACTTCTCACCATTCTTTTTCTCTGTAAACTGATTCTACAATAAAATAAAAAATATGTTCACTAGTCTTTATGATCCCTAATGTGCAAAAAACATGTCTAAACAATCTACACTACAGTCATTCCCATCTGTCATGGGTATCACCAATTCGTAAGTTTTCTGTATTTCAATATTGTGCACTTTTACATGTAGTTGTGTGTTGATGCATTAAGCCATCCTTCAATATGAAGATTTAAAACAAGCACTTATTTTCATGTAAGTCTACAATCTAGGTCAGCAAAATATTTGTATTCAAGTGGACCCTTTCTTTTTATCCACATTGGATAGGATCCAAACTTTTTGTTTAAATGTGTTTTTTAGTCTTTGACTGTCTATAATTACACGAGATCTTATTTAATCTATTTACAGTAATTTCTAAATGGATACTTTCAAAAATGCGATGGAATTCTGGGGACATGATTGTTCTGGTTTATTTTCATTGGTCAAGATGTTATTTACGAGGGTTCTGAGATTGCCCAATGAATTTTACCAAGAAGGAGGATGAATTTTGGAATAGCTCTATTGGCAAATGTATACTTGAATGTGTGTCTTGTCAAGGAATTAGGTGAAATGCCTGGTTATCCCCATAATTGAAATAAATTTACTAGATGGTTCACTTGTATGCTTGTGGAAAAACAATTTACAGTGGATAGCATCACCCAGTACCCTGTATTCCAGCAATTAGCATTTTTTTCAAATACATATTATGAGAAAATCAAAGTTTACAAATCTTGTATGTTTCTTACATGTAAAGTGCTGAGTCTGATATTCTGATTAGACAAGATTGGAATTGTTTAAAACACTCTTAGCTTTTCATACTTTATTGCCGACTGAGCATACTTCATAAAGGTTGACCCAGAAAAGCACTGTAATCAAATTCATTATAGACTTATCATGTTTTGTTCTGATTGGTGTGTCTGGTTGTTTCATATTTGAATTAGAACAAGTATAAAATAACATTATAAGGAAATCAATGTACACAAGAGAATAAATGTTATCCAAATTCAGAGCAGAATACCTATGTGAGAAATAACAAATGCATAGTCTAACTCAATATGTGTACATTGAGTGTGAGATAAGTTGAATTCTGATTAAATGTTGTCAAAATTTTCATGTCATCAAATCCACAATTGATGCCATCGGAGAAACTGAGCATGCAACCGATGTTTATTCCATATATAAAAAATACTATGATTAATTTGCATTAGAATGGATTTAACAGTATTGTATTTGAAGATCTGCTGGCATCAATTTTGATTTGATAGTCGCAAATATCACTTTACTGGCTCCCTAATGCCTCACTAGTAAACTTAATTTGCAACCATCAAAACGTCATTGGTGCGGAAAAATCTTCAAATACAATACCAGTAACTCCTAATTGACATGATAAACTTACAATCCATTTCCTCTTTAGTATACTTACAGATAAATACATTCACAATAAGATCACACTGTACTTACGAGATCATTCATATCCTTGTGTAACTTGGCACAGGATCGTTTCTGGGCAACAGCAAATACAAATTTATCCATCACTTTAGGGTCCATATCGACCTGCATCATCTTCAAACAAATACAGCAGTCTTAAACATTGTTACATATTGTGCAGCAAGTACATTTGTACACCTCTACATCTTCTGTTCTCACACTCCATCTACTAATCCCATTTCCTGTTTTGTTGCCCATCTTCTCACTCATGACTATGTAATTCAAATCAGGCTTAAAATTATCATATTCTCAACCCCAAAACTGAGGTGTAACAAACCACCACTGCCCAGTCTGCACTGATTTATTCCCATAATTTAATTCACAATGCAAGATTGATGCACACACTTTTTAAGAACATCAGAAGCTCAAAAAGCACCAATAAATAATTTAAATTCAGCAAATGATGGCAAAAGGAATGTAATTACAACATGAAATCCGCATATAAATCGTGTTGCTTTCCATACGCAAATTATTGTGATATGAATCCAATCATTGTCCATTAATTATGATACAGATAATATTACAATAAGGTTGCTATTTTAATATTGATTTATCTTTGACCTTTAAAACCATCTGAAATTTGTCAATAAAAAACTGATAGATGATGTAATTCTTCTCCTATCATAAATCAGAGGTTCTTGAACATGTTTAAGAATGAATTTAGGTCCATTTGTCATTAAGTCTTCATTAAATTCACGCTAATCATCTGTTGAACATGAATTATTTTCTGGTGGTATTTGAGCTTTTGACCTTTTTAAAAAGTGTGTGATTAATATTTGCATATAAAATAAAATATGAATCAGTGCAGTTGCCTGGCATGGGTTTATTCAAACCTGAAATGGTGTTTATTAAATCTCACTCGAAAGTCCCCCCCAAATAAATGCTAACAATTTGATCCAGAATGGGTTTCATCATACCAGAGATGGACCTTAAAGGTTTTTCATCCCAGTCTTCACCATATGAACACATACTATCTGGCCAAACAAAGTTTATTTAACACTAGAGATGGTGCTTTTCAAGAAAAAACCCTCCCTCCTAATAAATTCTTAAAAATTTGTTGCTTATGAAAACTTACAATTTGGTCTGACATAGGTTTCATTAGACCAGAGATTGTGCTTATCAAGTCCTGTCTCTTGAGGAGTTTGAGTTCTACCAGCATGCCTTCTACACATGTCCTACCACTACACCACAGGGCATACACATTCTCAGATTCTTTTATAAATGTCCCTGATTGTGCTTCTTTACTTGTGCCATCATCACCTTAAAAAGTCAAACAGTAATTAAAATTTAACAGTATACATTGTGTTTTTTGTAAAAACTGATAAATTCTAGGTCAAGGGGCACACCTAAAATTTCTAACCGAGTAATTCTGCAGTCTAGGGTATAAGTCATTTATATCATTCAAAATGTCCTCTTGTGTGTACAAAGTCCTTTGTGCTTTCTAATTGTAAATGTCTTTGAGCTGGGGGGAGGTTGAAAGTTATTAACGTCCTACACAGCAAATTAATCCTCTCAGTCGGACGGTCTTTGAGCTATTTTAAGATAGCTGATTTATATCACTTTGGAAAATTAATAAAAGTTTGATGTATGGGCATCATGCAAGTTTACTGGCTGTTTTTCTTAAAAAATTAGAGCATTCTTCAAATTATTTATATTCAGACTTTCAATGACCTTTTTGCATTCTCAGGTACTTTCAAGTCCTTGATTTTCTAACTTTCATTTTCAAGTACTTTCAAGGATTTCAAACTCTGTGTTTAAATGTGCATTATGTATAGGCCTTACCAACAATACTGAACTGTTCCTCTAGTAAAGTTCGATGTGAGTTCAGCCAAGCTTGAGCAAGTTTATGGTTTTTATTTTTCCCATGTAAAAAGTTCAATAAATACACTCCCAATCCAGCCAACATGAGGATCTCTATAACAAAACTGTCCCAGTTGGTTCGTAAATGTAATGGAACCTACAAACATACATATATCTATAGAACAAAGCCATATAAATCATCAATAAATGACTAAATTAACTAAAAAAAATTTTGTCAAATCTCAACAGCAATATTTTTAAATATCATAAGAACAACAGTAAAGGAAATCTTGATTTGACAGTGTGATATCATCTAATATCATTTTGCCTGACCAGAATATGAAGCTTGAGGTGAGTAGGTGAAGCAATCAAGCATCTATCTCCATATCTTGGAATACTATTTTACACAATCTCAGCATTCAAAAATTGAATAACCTATTTACTATCGTTTATGAATATTGGTTTCAAAATTTTTCCAGGTTTTAAATTCTGTTTGTGGGAAATGTGTTGCATCATGGACAGTTAGTCTTGATATCAGTCAACAGATAGTTAAGGTCACAAATACTGAATTGTTGTAAAATATACCTTCACATAGACTCCACAAAAATGAGAGTTGTTCTGACAAATTGAGGTTGATAATTTAAATGGGGATACCATATAGAAGTCAATGTGACTTACATTAACCATTTTAAGGTCTGGCAGTTTGTCTTTTGGTTTTGTAGCCTCTCTGTCTTTGTCAAAACCAACAAATTCTTCTTCATCATTAAAATGATCAAACTCCTCATCCTCAGTCTGAAACAATACAAAATAATTATAAAGAAAATTTAAATGACTGGTTGTATATTGTAGCAGTATATAGAACAAGAAGCAGTTTCAGGAACAGTTATTGAATAAAGGAGGAGATATGATAAGAAGACAATTTGTCTTATTACAAAAAAGTCCTTCAATTTTATAACAACAAATTTATTAAATTTTAGTTTGATAGCCAACTGGTTTTGATAAGAAAAAGTGTAAATGATGTCGCAGTAAGGTAATTTATTTTTCATGTTTTGTCTTTTCTGCAAAAATGTATAAATCATTCAATTTTTCATTATGTAAGCTATGAGCAACGGCAGCACATCCCAATAGAATACAATGTAGTTGACGTTGTCTTATAATCTACAAAATCACTGATAATGCCTGAGGTGTTAGTTCAAGTTTGGAGGATAAATAAAACCCCTACTCTAACAGTGATATATGGTGACCTGAAAAATACTGGTACTCAAGTCAGGAATTCTTGAAAATAATTGAATATAAAGAACATTCTTTGTTCAAAACTATAACACTACCCAATCTTGCCAACAACAAAATATTTGAAACATTAAGTATTACCACTTGTATAAAATTTATTGCAATATCATTTTTCATAATAAAATATTTCCAATCTTATGTTAAATTTATTGGTAGGAGTGTAATGATAAACCTAGCTAATGATATGATATGTATTGCAATACAAGGGTGATGATATGAAAAATTTCAATACTATACCCATCTGTATATTTTCCTTCAATTTTTCTCTGATTTTGGATAAATATTCATCACACCATAAAAAGAGGTTTGCTGATTCAAAGTTCTATTGATATCCACATTGAGACAGGTCCTTATTTAAGGTGGTTTCTAATTTATAGTTCATAAATTCTTGGAAAAAGGATATTTTTACCTGTATTCTACCAAAACTTAAGTGAAATGTATTGTTTCATATTGTGACCAAAAGTATCCTTAGTTTTAACAAAATTTCAGTAAAAATGCAAATATTTCGGAGTATAGACCTCAACAGTGGTTTCATCGTCTTCCTCATCAACAACAGCATCCTCAGCTTTATCTTCTGTAGTTTTCTCCTTCACATTCTCTTGTTTTGTGTCCTCAAACATAACCTCTTCTGAAACAATAAAAATGAACAAATTCTTATAACAACAAACCTCATCTGAAACAATAAAAATGAATACAGCCTTATGACAACAAGCCTCATCTGAAATGACTACTCTACTCTACTGTAGCACATTGTAAAATTACAATTTGCAATACATCCACAGATAAAGCAAATTTTCTGATGCTGCTAAGTTGCTTAGATGTTCCTTGCCTTACAGATGAAAAACCACTCGGATAATCAGTTGCTTTTGATGGTCATCAAAATTGTCATGCAATTATGATTCAACAAATGATCAAGAAAATGGAAAAATAAGTTGAAATTTAGAATAAGAATATTAAAATGTTCATTGTGAGGTGTCTTGCTCTCAAAACCATCAATCATGTTGTTAATGGTGATCCTACTTGTTTGAGTGAGATAACGCTTGAGCTTTGGATATGTTTATAATATTCGATTTCATCAATGAATTTTATGCATTCATTTGAAACAGAATGAAATAAATTTCAGTGACTTTGATGTTAACATTTGATTTATGAAAAAGATTTAAATAAATGTGACAATGATTTAAAGAGTAGTGTCCACTGACCTAGGTCTTACAGTACTCTTAACCCTTAACCAAATCCAAATATTACCTTCATCTAAATCTTCAAACTCAGCAAATTCATTATCTTCAACATCAGCACCATGTGGATTACTGGCCAAGGTTCCCAGCACCAGCAGTAAGAGTCCTAATAAAATCACCTGTAACCGCATTCTCCTGTAATATAAATATTCAAGACCATGTGTATATTGCACTCAATCTCTGCATTCGGATTTGTGTCAAGGTAGTCGTCTGACTTGAAATTTGATGTTTATTACAATGTAAAAAGTGCTAGACATGAATCCCCTCTGTTGTGTTACTATAAGTTTGAATAGTGTCTGCAATGAAAAAGTGTCCAAAAGACAATAATTCTCTATGATAAAGTCCAAGGACAGAATAAAACATATTGTTGATCATGAAATATTGTTCTCTTAGTTTTATTAAGAGATACATTATGACAGAAAGGTCAAGTTAACAAAGGAAACTTTTTGGGGTAATATTACAGCATGTTGACATAAATTTATATAAAATATATATAAATTTATTTAATAACCCATACACATATACATGTATATATGAACTTTTCACATTCAGAAATCATGTTTCCAAGACTAGCATAAGTTTTATCATGTTCACTAGATTGTATTAGTTCATATCACAATTATATGGTCATGTGTTGTATTCAGTGTTTACACACTTTATTCCAACTGAAAGTTGGATCTTTTCCAATTTTTTTTTCAAGGATTTTGTCATTTTAAAGGTCAGCAATTGTTTTCACAAAAATTCTAAGTGTAAGATTGATTGTAAGTGTAGAAACATCAAAAGGAATCTATTTGTGACATGATAATTTATGACAGAAATCACACTTACAATATTTTTTGAAATTGTATACAAATTTTCAACTTTTCCAAGTTATGTTTGCAAGAATTATAACCATGTATACTGTCAAGAACCAGTCATGATTTTGTAGCCAGGACCAGTCCTTCTGTCAGTACAAAATTCAAGCCTTTTTTCCATGACTTTTTCAATTCTCTTGAATTTCAAGGACTTTTCAAGGTTATCAAGACAGTTTATTACTAGAACATTATGTTACTTCAATAAAAAAAAGACATTTTGGTATTAGGACGACTCAGTACTAGGAAAATCAATACCTTAGTGAAAAGTATTAAGTGCACATGTATTAATAATTAAGTATCACAAGCTTCACAATAAAAAAGGAAGAATTACTTAATATTTTTATAGAAAAAGTTACAAAGATTACTCAAAAGTTTTTATGGTACATGTATTGCTTCAGTGATATTGTTCCTACTGCAATGTATGGAATATATTAAAACTTGCTTATTTGCATGATTCTGTTAAATAAAAAAATTTAACTGTTACAGTGTAAGTGTAATTCAATTGTATTCCTACATAATTATTTAATAATGTTGTTTGTTTATAACAGACTGTGTACAACCACCAGGACATTGTCTACAACTTCCTTCATCACTTCATGACTCTTCCATTCTTACAAAGAGACCATATCACACCAATGTCAACTTTCTGTCAACTTGACCAGTGCGTGCCACCAGAAATCCAACCAGTCATGAACTATGTCTATAACACATGGATTAACAGCATCTTCAAAGTCGAGTTCTGGAGCATCTTCATGACCAGTATAAGTACCAACAAGTACAGTTGGAGTGCAGTCTCTGACATTTACCCCATATCTTTTCATTTTCATAACAACAATGACAATGAGGGTTGGCACAACAACCTTATCATTCAGGTATCAACAAAAGGTTCAGTACCATTTTACTTACTTATTACTGAGTTGTATCAAGAGATGTGTGAACACCAATGGAAATTTCAGTCCCAAAAGGTCCTAGTCAGTACCAAAATGTCTCGGCACCAATTTTTCCGTGTACCGAACTGCCTCAGACAGTGTCTGTAGAATTGACCCATTTCCCATTGTGTCATAGTTTACTCCCCTGATTTATAACTACGGCTATGGGACTTTTGATTAATTATCAAAATTTTTACCTGTAGACCTAATTAAAACATACCAATAAGTGACAGGAATTGAAATTACCCTCAGGCAGTCATGGCAGTTATTTTTTTGATCAGTTGAACAGGTACAGTTGCTTATTGGAACAATATACAAGAGGATTAGTTTTACTCACATAGGATCTAACAGGGATCAATGTCTAATTTTTTTAGCAGTAGTCCACCGACTATTGGATACAATTTTTTGTAGTCCCTAAGCAGATCTAGTCTCCCCTAAAAAAAACAGAAAACCAAAACACATTAAACTCAGTATGCACCCAAAATATTCTTTTAAATGACAAGTGAAGCAGTAAGTACAGCATTAAGGCTTGTGATTGAAATTCTTGACACGACTTGCACGCATTTGATTGAAATTCTTGGACACGACTTGCATGATCATATTCTTGCTTACGCTGCCTTATTACTTCTCTTGTTTTAAGCTTGTTCTCCGGCGGACTGGTATAATTTGGGAGAAAGTACTCCATCAAACTATGGGAAATGATGACAGAAATTTGGCTTTAGACAGAAAATTATGCAACAAACTTTAATTGCGGAATTTCTAATATGCAGTAAAAATTATTATTTTATTCAAGTCTTTCATTATTTTAAAAGTTATTGTTTCAAAATTGTTTGAAACATGGCGATTTATTAGGATATAGGATATTCTCCCAAATAAGCACCAAAAGCAATTATTAAAGGTACATTACACCGCAGTGTTCAGATATGAAAGGAGACCAAATCAATCAATCACAACTCCTCAAACAGTCACACAAAAATCAATAATATTTTATTTATATTAGCACCTGTGTAAGTTTCAAATTTGGCGAACCAACAATACATTTTTACAATAGTTGTAAAGCCTTACATAGTACGAATCCCGCGACCATCCTATATATATTATGATTCAAATTTAGTAGTCCACTGGACCTTTCATTGCCCCTCACAAACATTGGTCACCTCTGGCGATCAGACTAGCCTAAATTTCAATGCCTGTCTAACAGAGCTGATAGCCATAGTTTTAAATCAAGTGAGGTAATTCAGAGTGAATAGAAAAGTGGTCAAATCCTTTTGGAAAGACTTATTTTTGACACCCTTTTGGTTGACAGAATAAGCAAATACATACATTGTGGGGTGCCAAAAAGAAGTCTTACCTTCCTTTTCAAGATCTGCTGAAACTTCTGAATAAAATTACAGGTATTTTTTCGGTGGTACGAATTACTGAAATACCCCTCATTTACCGAAATACTCCTCTAAATTACTGAAATACCCTGGTAAAATACCGTAATACCCTATGAGTATTAATTTTTTGATCACACTAAGCATAAAATTAGGTTGTATTGTTATTTTCCAGGGGTTTGGATGTGTATTTTTGCTTTATTTTAAAATTTTGCCGTTTGGAACTGTAGTTGGAAAATCAATCTAAGAAAGACAACTCTAGATTTTCTTAAAGCCTCCAGGTAATGAAACTTCATAAAAGACAGACCATGTGAAAAAATATATTTATAAAAGCAAAAAGACACAATATAAAAAATAGATTTTATATTAAATTATTATGTACACTTCAACTGTTTCTATCTTGACCGGATCCACATACCTTCTTTTATTGTGTCTTCACCGGAAGTACGTCCTGAGTTAAAAAAAAAACATATCATTTTATGAACAAAACAATAATAATTCATTGAATACGAGTTGATATTATTTAAAAACATCAAATTCAACCATTTAGAGTGTATTTCAAAAAAAATTACAGGGGTATTTCGGTACATTCATTGGGTATTTCGGTAATTTATGGGGTATTTCGGTAAATTGAGGGTATTTCGGTAATTCGTGTTACCCTAGCAAAACCAAGATAACTGCGTTCGGTTTAACTTTAAACAGCATGACCCATTGCCCATGGCGTATATAGAAACCACTTATTTGGATTATATGAATCTCAAATAGTTTTCACAATAATTTGAAGCACAAGGTCAAAACATTCCTCGCAAAATATTCTTAGAAATCCTTCCGTCTGCCATGGAAACATCAAAATGGCAGCTCCAGAAGTAACTGCTCTTTTAAAACGGGGGAAAAGGACAGTAGCCACACACTTCAAGTCGGAATGCTTCAGAAAGAGTGGCAACAATAAGAGCCTTAATGATTTTATGAACTATTTGTTTGACCCCAGGAGCAAAGCCATTGATGATGTTGATGTTTTGGATTGGTGTAGATGGCTTATTGCTGGTGGGGTTACATTTGATGAGTTTTCTAAAACAGGTATTGTTCAGATACACAAGTAGTCATGACTTGCACTCAAATTACAAACATGCATGCATGGCAACAAGAATTTTCGATAAAGCTAAAGATGTACAAAATTGATGTAAACCCCAATCCTACATCTGCTAAGTTGAGAAGTTATCCTCAGATCATATGTATTTGTACTACATGTGAATTCATTGTACCAGTGTTAAACCTACAATATTTATGATGTCACAATTGGCCCTTAATACCATGAAACCCATAGCTTAAGGATAAGAATGCAGTTTAATGGACAAATGGAAGCAAACGTTAGTGTGCAATATTATAGGGTTATTGAATGGGTGTTTCGATATTGGTCCTGTTTCCTGTATTATGTCCAAGGACAATCACATTAGGCCAAGGATAGCTGTATAGGGCCGAGGCAATGCCAAGACCCAGTACAGCTATCCGAGGCCCAATACGAATTGTCGGAGGACATAATACAGGACCAATATTGAAACACCCATTCCATGATCCCTTTATTAACTAGTTATGTAAAATATGTTTGAAACTGTCCATTCAATATAAAATATCCTAAACTAATAAAAATTGACAACTGGCCCAATATCAGAATATGGACTAAACAGGCCCAATATTTTGGGTATTAAGCCTGTTTAGTGCATATTGGGCCAGTTGTCAATTATTATTAGTTCAGGACATTTAATATTGAATGGGCAGTTTCAAACATTTTTTTATATTACTAGATATGTCTTCCCCCACTACGGTGGGGAGACATATTGTTTTTGGCCTGTCCATGTTTCCTACGTCCGTGTGTCCGTCACAAAGTTTGTCAGCACAACTCCTCCTTAACTACTGATCCGAATTTCATGAAACTTGGTATGCAGTTAGGACATCATATGTAGTTGTGCATACCACAGGGAAATTTCAATTGTCTCATTTTTATACGACCGCAAAAATTTTGTGGTCGTATTATGTTATGGGCATGTCGGCGTCCTCGTCCGTAGACAGTTAGGTTTCCGTTCAATAACTTTAGTTCTATTATTTTGATCCATTTCAAATTTTAACACAATGATACTCTATATAAAATACAGGTTGGGATTGATTTTGGGTGATCTAGCCTCG
>JAULBM010122501.1:0-18658 GCA_032357055.1 Geukensia granosissima | reverse complement strand
AGAGGTTACTCCTTGAAATGTACATATAGCATACCTAAATTTTTCATATTTATTTAACATTGGTAATTTTGTATTTTGTACTTATAATTGACTCCACAAAAAACTAATTTTTCTTGTTAATTTTAAAACCGTTTTCCAAATAAGTCAATGAGAATCTTCCAATAAGTATCTGATCAAATTTGACTTTCTTTCACCTAAGGTACATACCAGTTGATTGTCTGTTTGTTGGGTGTTTTAGGGAGTCCTTGAAAAAAATAAACCTTTTCAGATATTGAAAAATCTCATTAGTGTAACTTATCCCGACCGGTCACGTTATTACTGGTGACCTATACCTTGTTGAAAACATTTTTCTATGGAATATGTTTGAAAACGAGGCTTAAGAATCGTGACACTACATTCATGAACTGGAAGTATAACTTCAATTAAACATGACATGATTTTTTCGAAAAGATGATTATATCTACTAATGATTATGACTAATCACCTACTTTGATTACTAACTACATGTACTTAATAACATGATGGGTGTCGCATGTGAAACACAGGCTGCTTACTCTTCCGGGGTACCTGAAAAATAATCTGGCCTAACATTTTTACAATCTACCCTTTTGAAAAAAATAATTGGCTGACAAAATTAAATTGTATAAACTGCATTAAAAATTAATGCCGATCCCAACCATAGTATCAGGGCCCTAGTAAATAAAGTAGACGAAGACTTACTAAAATGCCGCAAACCCTGTAATAGTTCCAGGATGCATGACCGGAGGCGAGCCAAGTTAAAGAAATAACTTCTTCCTTAGTATGAGTGGAAAAAATAGACAGTTCATTCGAAAAATAAGTCAAAGGCACTTTTTAAAAATACATCTGAAAGAAAGAAAGGAACTGAAATCAAGACAGATGAAATCGAGCTCAGACTATTCGCGAAACTAGAAATGTAGTAGAAAATGGTTTTAACAATTGTGTATTTGAATTTAAATTGTAATGACAACTAAAAGGATATTGAATAAATATGTTCATTAATGAAATTGTATTAAAAACGCTAAATATTGCAACTGGTCAGCAATATTATTATGACCTAATAACTTAGACATAACGATCTGATTTTTAGATTGTATGGTTTGGATAATTTTGATTTCACTGGTTCAAACTCTGATGGTTTGGGTATTTCTGATTTCACTGTGTTGGATACTCTGCCATTTACTTATACATGTATTGTCCCGTTGCAATCGACCGTATGTCTTTATGCAATGTTAAAGACGCCGGTGGGATCATATTGGAATTATTATGGTTTAAATCTTCAACAGAAAAACCAGAAAACGTTGGTTTCTTTAATACTTTATCAATTTATTAAAAAATAAGTATTTTCTTTTATTTCTGTCTCACTCTTTCTTTCCTCTGATTCTTTCTTTTCCACCCCGCCGGTAGGCTTAGCTATAAAGTATATCTGAGACAAGTCTTTAATAGGATTCCTACCTAACTCAAAGGCGGCAAGTCTATAGAATAAGGCCGTTCAGTTCTCCGCCTTCAGGTTAAACCCCTGCTATATGGCTACTCTTGTCTGACGTGCCAACTTTCTTTAAACTTTGAATCTTTATATATTTGAATTTTTATTGCTTAACTTTGTTATTGCTTAGTCGTGGAGGTTTGGTAAAAATACTAACCTGAAATGATATTCTCACATATATACGAATCAATTAACTCTAAAAACGTATATATATTCTCACATATATACGTTTTTAGAGTTAATTGATTGATTGTTGCTTTACGTCCAGAGTCAAATATTTCATGCATGTTCCGGGCGGAAACAAGTTAAACAATAATTCAATATGTACACTGTGAGCAAAGAACCGGTAAGGGAGGGACTTTAAGAATGCCACAAGAAAATTTGCGGGTTGGATAGGGACGGATAATATAGCCTTGTAACTGGCCGCCTACTGACTACTCAAAATGAGCTGTTACAAAGGGTCTTTAACGTGCTTAAGACGTGGTATTTCCTAAACACGGAGCGACTTTAACGTCTCCCTCTAGACGGATTGTGAATTTATACATCTACCACAACCAGCGAAGACCCTTTTAGAGGACTAGGTCTCCAAGACGAAGATACCTAGTTCCTATTCTTTTCGCGGCACAACCTTTGTGAAGGGGAGTTCGAGTATTTATACATCCCGCTCAAACTAACTGACACCTCTTTAGCAGGGGTTCTACCTGTAGGCGAAAAGCCTATATCTGTACCCCCGTCGGGTTTAGAGTTAAATAGCTCGAAACAGTCACTACCGTTTCAAGTAGAAACCTGCTACTAAAATTGTAAACGTACAAGCTTTACAAATTTCACTTTGTCAATTCCAACTCAGTAAACTTGATCTTGTGTTCGATTTCATATTGTGCACAGGTAATTAAATTTTGCACTTTTAACATTGTCATTCATTTTCAGCTGAAATCTTTTAAAACTTAGTTTATATAGGCACATTTTTATTTCGTATAGTCCTAGCCCAATATTTAGATTTCAGACATTGTACATGGTTATATACAATGAAACCATGGCTGATGGAGGAAAACTGATCGTTACATAACCAACGAGTCCTACAGGTAAGTCCGACACAAACCCAGAATGCGCCAAACTTGTAGAGACACTATCTAAAATAGACATCATACACCTAAGTATGATTACCCAGAAAAATCGAAACAATGTGTGTACAGGAATCAGGCACATTACAATAACTACTGATGAAAACAAAGCCGGGCTTAATAAAATTACTCGCCTCAGCCAAAGAAGAAAAAAAGACAGTTGTCTTCAGCAATCCACCCTAAGAATCATGCTTCTTTTGGAATAAGAAGGGGAAGTTACATATGGACTCTGGGAGAACGAAGTTCGAATATTACTTGACAAATCATACGATCAGGAAACAACATTACAAGCCGTTACGAAATCACCTTGAGAAGCTAGACTTGTTGCAAAGCAAATCGATCAGACAGCATGTTTTTTAAGATTTCGATTCTCTGCGTAGCACTACGACAAATAGAAAAGAAACACAAACAGAGGGAACCAAAGAAACTACAGACCAACAATGCAAACATTAGAGGGAACTAAAAAATGTGACAGGTTAAAGGATTCCTAAAAGAATTTGAAGGTAGGATGGACACGTTAGAACAAGAGGTTACCAACACTTTAATAGCTCATACTTGTAATGTCCAACAACATCAACCAGAAGACAATTCACCATCACAAATAGGACTATGCAACAACAATAAAACCATAGTACCAACAATAATTCCAACCAAGACTGTACCAATAAAAGAATAGAAAATCATATCTGTACAAACACAGAACGTACCAAAGAAATTATCAACCGAGACAACAATAACAACAACAACAAAACAAATCCAGACAAAGACAACAACTACTAACATGAAGTCCAATGCTATAGATGTGGACAGTGTGGACACATACTGGCTTGATGCTTAGACCATTCCCGCAGAAATTAAAACTCGAGGAAGCCTGTGCATGGGGAGCAGTTCAAAGGCTTGTCAGCTTCATCTCAGGTTCAGAAACACCTAAGTCAAATTACAACCAGGAGTATTTGAACAACCAAAAGAGACTAAAGTATTTGTAAATGATCGACCGTCTCCACCATAAATGAAACTTTTTATAAGGAAAACATATCATATCCATTACTATCAACAAATTGCTCCACATTAAATGTGAAGAGGATGAACAACTGCCATACCTAAGATACTTCGAAGTTGAATTATCCGTACATTTAATAAACATCTGACAGCCGATACAACCAATAAAACAACAATATATGAGAAAGATACCTACAGGTAAATAATTTGACAACAGCATGATACCTGACATTCAGATCCATACCGCTCCGGTAAACAGAGATAGACAGATACAAGAACAGACTGAGACTTGTCAAAAATGCAAAAGCAAGCATTAAGACCATACCTCCGAACATCGTGATTGACGTGAACACGACCGCCATTCTATTATCATCAGATCTTGCCAACAACAACCCTGACGTGATAATGAACCATCTTTAATACAATACCACCACGAAAGAATGGGATTTTGACACTAGAGGTAGCCAACATTACAACACTAAGCATATGTATTCCATCTATTGCTGTCATACACTGTATGTAAAATCTAGCCTCTTACACAAGAAGAAAAACCCAAAGAGTCATCAACTTAAAGCGAAGGCAACATACTGGACCAAGTAGAAACAACAACGAGTGTTTAATCAGAAAAGAAGTATACAGCACGACTTGTTCTCATCATGGCTTACGCTGATATCTTTATAAATCTGATGATAACGGAGAAATAACAAACCGATTAAAACATAATAGATTTTAAAGATGAGAAGCCCTTTAAGCATATATATTGCGGGATTCCACCATCTGCTTATGATGAAGTCCTTCCTTAATTATTTAACATTGGTAATTTTGAATTTTCAATATTTACGTCAACTACTAAATGCAGGAATTATACAACCATCAATTGGCATCGAATGTTGTTGAAGTTAGGAAGAAGAGGAGCAGTCTTACTCTGCGGAGATTACCGACAATTGAATAAGATCACGAAAAAGGACAGCTATGCTCGACCGAGAATAGAAGAACTACATAAATGTCTTGGAGGCAACAAATTTTCTCGACCGTCGATATGAAATTGGGCTATTATCAAGTGGAGATACTAGAAACCAACAAAGAACGCACAGTATTTATAGTAAGACAGATAGATTTTTACCGATACAACAGAACGCCATTCGACTTATTTCATAGCCAAGCTACTCATCAACAACTGATGGAGAACTGCCTAGCCGATTTGGACACGAAGATCTTCTGTATATTCATAGATGACGCCATCATATTTGGTCGAACATATGAGAAACATCTTGAACATATGAGGCTCGTATTTGACCGCATAAGATCTGCATCACACAAACATGCTAAGAAGAAGTGTCAACCTTCAAACGGAAGGTCAAATACTTTGGACATAAAGTATCATAAGTCGGGTTTAAAGATCGACCCGGATTTCTGGCCAACACTAAAAAACACCGGATGATGTCATGCGATTTTTAGGATTTTTAGGATTCTACAGGAGATTTCTAAAGAATTTAGTCATATCAGCAGACTGCTGTCTTAACTTATGCCAACACCAACTGCTTGTAAGAGGAAAGGTAAGTGTCACCACCTGAGACCATGGAAATGAGAGACAGAACAGCAGAGCGCATTTACAACTTAAAAGCAACTTTTATAAGCAGCAACAATAAATGGTTATGCAGACAGCACACTTACATTTGATTTACATACAGATGCCTCTGTTACTTTATATGGAACCGTAATATATCAAGACCAAGGTGGACAGAAACGAGTAATTGGTTATGCAAGCCGGAGTCTTAAAAAATCGGGGAAAATTATCCACCACATTAACTTGAATTCTTGGCATTGAAATGAGTTATCAGCGATAAATTCAAAGATTACTTGTATTGACAACAGTTTACCATCTTCACCGACAACAACGACAGTTATTTCTCTTAGTAAGGGAAGTATACTAATGTCCCTTCATATAACGAAATGGCAGAAAAATAATTATGTCCGTTAACAAAACCTGCAGATAAATTCCAACTGTTACAATAGGAGCCTAATACTCTGGTCTGAATATTTGTTTTAAACTTTCTTTGAGCATTGAGTGTTTATTTTTACCTCTTGCAAGGACTGAATAAAATTTCCGAAATCATCTTGCAGAAACTAGATGGCTTCCTCCATTTCATAAAGGTCCCTGCAAAATTGGTCCCGTTTCCCAACCTTTAAACCACTCACTCTGAAGTTATTTCTTATCCATTAAAATTCTTATATATTTGTTATCTCCTCTGCATAAACCTAAATGTGCAAAACAGACACTCTCAAGGCTGCCTCATACAGGGGTCTTTATCTCGAATTGGACAAAGGGAGAACACACATCACTATGACAAACGTGTTGACTTCAAATTTCCAATAGTTAACTTCCCGTTTATTAGAAGTATCATTCCAGCTGCCCCGGCGCTTCACGTATGCATCTCTCATCTTCTTCGTTTTTCAAGAGCTTGTGCATAATACAGCAATTTTCGTGAAAGAGCTGGAACGCAGACAAAAAAAAAAACTGTTCATACATGAACATGTTGCTTCTCGGTTGAAGTCATCACTCCAGAATGTCAGTTTCACTGACGAAGACGGAACTTTTCCTTTGAAGTTGCGGTGTATATACAAAAAGCCTGGAGGTTGTGTTCCAATGAAACATTCCCCTTTACCCTTAAAAGACTAATACTGGACAATGCGGTCTTTAAAAGACAAGAACTGCTTACCCTTCCGGACCACCCGTGTTCACCCCCGGTTTTTTGTTCGGTCGTTATTGTTCATAGGTTTGTATTTGTTTTTTACTTTTTTTGTGAATGTGTAATGTATGTTCCGTCTTGTTCGTGCTACCTCGTGCAAAAGGGCACTTCTGGTAAAATAAATGGCTATGTGAAATCCAAGTAGAGAATTTAAAATAAGCTGCAGTTTTAAAATCTTCTACAAAATTTTCTACGAAACAGAATTTTATAACAATACAATAGAAATTTTTGTTTCCTACCAAAATTATCCGATTCGTTTGTTGTATAGAAAGAAGCCTTCTGGTTAGATATCCACCTGTCTGCCATCTTCCTGAGGAAAATACTATATTTCTCACAACCATTGAGGGTGTGAAAATTGCAAAAGACTTACAAATATCATTTCTTATTTCTATCATTTTCCTTAGAGAAGGGAAGAGGACTTCCGAGATGAATGACATTTCCTCAAGAGCAACAGTTCTTATGTCATGTATTCTACTGATCACAGGTAAATAAGCTGGAAATAACACATTAGTCTGTGAACAGATATGACATCGTCAATTTTTATATTTTAAAACTAACTTATTTTATTGGTAAATGCTTCCCGTAACACGATTTCCTGAAAAATTGTATGTTAATAATTTTTTTATTATGAGGGAAACCAATTGCAAGGAACTAGTTTATTCGATAAAGGTTTAAAACTAGATCTGAAATTCATTTCACTAGATGGTTTCTAGAGAGAAAAATGAAATTAATTAAAATTAACATTATTTTTAAAGCATTTGAGAAATATTAATAAATTCATCTGAAAAGGATTTTTCGATTTCCTTAAGAAATGTAAAGAATTTTCAATGATGAATTAATTGTTATTTGTTCGAGACGAAATGAACATATGTCTCAAAAATATAACATAAATTTTAAATAATCAAACGAAAAAATTCTAGTCTACAATAGCTTAAAATTTATAGAAATGCATTGTAAAATATTTTGTATATAACATTTCATTAAAAAAATAATTCTGAATATAATTTTGGTTTTATTAAGATGCTTGCAATAGAAAAACAGAAAATCCAGAATACACGACAGGTTCAAGCACTAACCAGACGGTACTAACCAAAAATCACAGATTAACATGTTCAGAAAACGAGACACAGATAGTTGCCTGTTTGAATGGTGGTACATGTTTTGCTACAGATATAGGGGAGAGAACTACACAATGTGCGTAGGTATTTCATAATTTTTCTTTCGCTTGAAGTGTATATTTTACAGTATAAAGAGTACACTGTTTTTAATAATTTTTACCAGCAGTTCCCTTTTCTTGTAAAAACTCATCCAATGCAATGAAACTCGAGCAAGTCTATAAAACGTGGTAAATAGATCTATTTCAGCCCTCAGTTGATTTTAGCGTATTATTTAAATTAGCACCAGGCACTGCTTACGTTACGAATAACGTGGTTCTCTTCATTGGTTTTAAGTGGGTTGATTTTAAATAATTTATATTTTTATAAAATTGCATTTGCCTGTTTTTTTCCATTGGTTTATCTCCAAAAACAGTCAGATCCCCAAACCTAAACAATATATATTCCAAGTCGGCAGGAAAAGTCAAATTTCATGGACATCCCCAGGGTTCAGCCCCACCCCCTAATTCGGGAAATTACAAATTATCTCAAAAAACATTCAGACCACCACCCCTTAACCAAATATTTTCTAAAATGGCACGAAAAGTCAAGTTCCATAGGAATTCCTGGGGTCAACCCCACCCCCATATTTTGGGAATTACAAATTATCTCAAAAACCATACAGATCCCCACCTCTTAAATACATATATTCCAAGTCGGCATGAAAAGGCAATGTTCACGAGCATCATTAATTATTATAATTTATTGTAATTTGTTTATTATAATGCATTTTTACAATTATTAACATTATCATAGTACCTTACTAATTGTTCATTCACATTCCATATTCTCCTTTGAAAACTTTATCCTTTTTTGGTTGAGCATTTATTACTTCTTTAACAATAACATTACTGAATATTTTCAATAGTTTACTTTGATAAAGCTTCTTTTAGTTACTTCTGTTTATACTTTCAAACGCCAGGGCAGCGCGGGGATATGCAGCTTGGCGGCTTCGACCAGTTCTCCTTTGACCACGCGTTGGGTAGGCTTGGGTACCCACTAAACTAGTTAAACCATATAACATGTCTCATGTGCCTATTCCAAGTCAGGAATTATGAGCAAAGGTTTGTATTTGTGTGCATGTTCATTTTTGATAATATTCAGGTAAAAGCAGTATTATTTTACGTATGCACTATTTCTTTTCAAGCGATTCAGAGCTTTTCACAAGGAGTGCTATTCGACGAAGGCCTTGTTGAGACTTCTAGATTTGTAAGTCTCTTTGATATTTACCCCTTATCTTTTCATTTTCCCCAAATATGACAAACCACAAAGGAAAGCAGTTTATTTACAGACATCACGACGTGTTTCTTAATGGCAAGTTAAGTGATTTGTATAATTTGTTTAAGGTCTTATCATGCAACCCACTTCTCTTCTCTGAGCAGATTTTAATGAAGCGAAGACATAATGTGAAGATTTGTATAAAGGAATCTTATTAATCGTGCTTCGTTCCAAGAGCAGATAAATGTAAATATGGACATTTAACGTGGTGTGACCTTGTAGGCACATCTCCTCCTAAACCGTTCGAGTGATATCAATGACACTTTACATCAATTTGACTTAATGAGTAGATTTGCCTATTGGAAACTTATTCATTGCGCTTCATTCAAAGAGCATATAATTCTACTTACACTTTACAAATGGATACCACTTTGTTTAATGTTTCTAGATACAAATGAATATGCCCACTTCCTACTTTAGATCTATATTATAATATATTTTGGATTTAACAAAAAGTTGAACTTAGTAATTAAAAGACATGGACTTTGCCATTATACTGAAATGAGTAATAGAGTTATCCTTAGTGAGCAATGCTCACAGTATGAATGCGTAATGTCTGTGGAAGTATCTGTTCAGGTAGAACACCAGAGTTTTGTTTTAGCTGAGTATCATGTAGTGACTGTTTGTACGAAGGATCATTTAGGGACATTAAAGGATTTCCTGTTTACATACGAATGTTGTACCGTAAATCCATGTAAAAATGCTCACTTGTGTCAGCATACTCATTCTGATGTTTGTTTAGATGTACTTTATTTTAAAAGGATTTCCTGTTTACATACGAATGTTGTACCGTAAATCCATGTAAAAATGCTCACTTGTGTCAGCATACTCATACTGATGTTTGTTTAGATGTACTTTATTTTAACATAGTATTGTTTTCTTTTGGTATAGGTGTACAAGAAAATATATTGGTTACCGATGTCAGATGATAGACCCAAATATAATATATAAAGGTGATTTACTTTTATACTGCAAGTACAAACCGTATGACTGAGTTATCTGATTTTAATTAAAAACGCGACTGATACTTTGTGGTTCAAAATCAAACAATACGTGTTGGTCTAGTACATAGTATAGATTGCAGTTATTCATTTCACATCAATATTCTCTCTGAGTATGCACGAAACCACATGACATTAAAAAGAATTAAAAATACCAAAGGGGCAGACCGAAATCGATAAATCAGAAGACAGATAAGTCCGTGACCAAACCAAAAAGAAACAAAAGGCAAACATATTACGCAAAACACTACACTAAACACAAAAGCTAGAGTATCACGAACCCTATTAAAAACTAGAGTGAGTTCAGGTGCTCCGAAAAGGTAAGCAACTCCTGCTCGGTTCAACTAGTGGCACCCGTCTTGTTACTCAGAAGACAAAGCCGGTGTATAGTCGTAATCAATGTTTGTCACAGCTGGTATAGAAAAGGATTTGTTATCAAACAAATAATGATGGCGACCGAAAAATTTCCGGAATGATGCATGACTATAATCTTTCATTGAAAACCCTTTGGTTCAGTAGTTTCTTGTCAACAGCAACCCACTATCAATAAAATCCCGATAGGAAAAACATGCACTTGAGTAGCGTATCTGAGCAATATATTCTCCGTATGCAGGTACGACTAGGATTTTGTTAGACATGAAGAAAAAGTCATCTCACCTGTCGTCAAATTTTGTTTTAACTCGCCCTTACTGCCAATGTCAGCCATCATAAGTAAATGTAACATTTAAACAATCGGCGCCCTGACCTTCTGAATCCTTTGTTTTAAAACTTCAAAATGGAGTTAATCAGAAATGAACAAGTATTAAAGATTAATTTGTCCATTTTGCATGCAAATGCGATGATACACGTGCACCCACTTAGACCAAGCGTGACAGTCTAAAAGTAAAAAAGTTAACCAGTTTACCAGTAACTATGCATGCAGTGATGGATATCAACCGTTGACGAATGGTGCTTTTCAAAAATGTTGTATTATAAAATTAAATTTGGCATGATTTGTAACTGAACAGACATCCAACAAATCCCGAATTTCACTTAATTTTAAATATACAGGTCTCGCCTTCAGCATTGGATAATCCACTTCGTGATGCAAGTTTTAAAAATCGACACATACTGTACAAATGAAACTTAAAACAAACAAAACTTTTAACAATGCGGACCGCATTATTTACCCGCTGGGATGTTGCGAAGGTAATCAGGTAATAATTAGTCAATTCAGGGTAAAAGTTTCTTTCACCAATTAATGCACGATACAGTATTTTATTATTTTCTAATTATTTGGTTATTTTATTGTATGACGGATATTATGATACCTCCGTTGTAAAACGTTAAGTATTCCAGAGGCTTGGTGGGTTTAACCCGACAGGCACTCACTTAACTCTACACAATGTGTCTATAATTAATAGTTTTTTACGCTTTTTACATTAAATTATAATTTTTCTAGGTGTTACTGCAGACATGGTAGGCTTAATTTCCATCTCAATAGTGGTCCTAATAGTCTTGGTCATAGTTATCATTATATATAAAAGGTAAGATTGTGATTATTGTAAGATAGTTTTAAATGTCTTTACATTGGTCTTGTTATTAATCACCTCGAAGGATCCCAAAGGTTTTTGGGCGCCATTGCAATGCAATTACTTTCTATCCGTACACATTTCCATTTTTAAAATACAAAACTACCAATCCGAGACCAGCGTTAGCGAAAACTACGCGTTGCAATACTTTTCGAAGCCTTTTCATTTCTTCAGTGGTTTAGAATTTAACAAATGCAGCAATTTCTGTAAAACATAATTTTATAAATTTCATGCTTCGGGGACCTCTGATCCACCAGCAGATGTTTCAAAATACAAGTCTTCCAGTTTTAATCACTCTTGAAATCACTTTGCCAGTCATCTTAAATATAATTATCTTTGAGTATTCCTCTCCAACAGTTTCATCCATGTCAAACAACTCATATTGTTGCTACCATAATAAAAATATTAATGGCGGAATAATTATCTGAAAACACAGCATAATTGTAACCAAATCAATTGATATTGTGGTGGGCCATAATTATCGAAACCGACATTCTCGTCTAGGTCAATTTGAACCTATTTGATTATAGTTCCGGACTTACTTTAGATTAAATTAATGTGGATTAAAGTTAATTTGAATTAAATAAGAAACTAGTGTGAACGTGAACACATATGTGAATGAATCCACAATTACCTGATAACCCCAGGTTCAAAAGTAAACCTCTTTTTTCAACTTTGAATATAAAAAACACTGTATATAAAACAAGTATCTGGTACCTCTTATATTGACTTGAGCCTCAGTTCAAGTTTTCATAACAATGAAGATTACTTACTGAAAAAGTGATTTTATTTTAACAACTAGGCATGATTAACATTTTTAGTGTGAACAGGCCCTTAATGTATGTGCAACTTTGACAAGACCAAAAACGTGATACATAAGCAAAACAATTCATTCCAGCAATACACTGTTGTTTTAAAAATCTTAGCCTCAGTTGACAATTCGTGTCACATAAACAATGGGGGCGACACATTATTCCCTGAAAAAAAATTTAGTCAGAATAAATATACTGTAAATATCCTGCTGATATGATAATATGGCCATAGTTGTAAGTTTTTCCGAATGGAATTATGTGAACATTTTGAGAGTTTGAAGAAACATTAAAAATAATCTAAATGTTACCTACAGTGTTTTGACATTTATATCATTTTCAGGAAAGCTTGTTGCTTGAAAAAAGAAAACATCCATCAGTCACATGAGACCGAACCGATGAATGGAAATCTGGAAGAAGTAAATCATGAATAAGCCCTTCATCACTAAAACAAAACAGACCATGATGTTGATGAAAAGATGGGTCACAATCGAACTCATACAAACTGTCAGTATGAAAAGCAGTGATGTATATATAACAGAATATAAATATATGTCCCCTGGTAAAAGCTGCAAATTGTCTCATTTTGTGTGTTTGGATTTTGAATACCCCCGAGGGCGGCCGGGGTATAGAAATAGGTCGTTCGGTTTCTCCGCCTGCAGGTAGAACCCCTGTTAAAGGGGCATCCGTTAGTTCGAGCGGGATGTATAAATACTCGAACTACCCTTCTCAAAGGTTGTGCGGGGGGAAGAATAGGCATTAGGTATCTCCGTCCTCTCTAGTCTACATATTGATGTATTGTTTGCTAACTTGTTTCCGTCCTGAATATGCATGTAATATTTGCCACTGGACGTTAAACAACAATCAATCAATCAATCAATCAATCGAAAGTGAATAAAAAAATAAAGATTTGTCAAAATTACGCAGGTATTTTTTTTTATTTAGATGTAAAAATGTTGACTTTCATTCGCTTGATTTTTGGTGCAAGAAACAAGTTTGACAAATTGTGGGCAGTGTTTTGCAATCATTCAAACAAATGGTTGACAGATCGGAAAACAACAATATTCAATCCCTAAATTTTATTGTTAACGAAGCATGGAAGCTCGTTTCATGCAGTCTTCATTTTCAAATACAAACTGTTCACTTCAGAGACCAAAGAGTGCTTTGATTCTGCGTCGTTATTTAAACGTATATTTTATGCATATGTATGTACTGAATCCAGGTATTCACCGACCTGCCGACTTTGTAAGAAAGATTGAACGCTATATGTAAACATACAAACACAGACGTTTGTGGTCTCAATATTGCACATTTAAATCCTGGCGACAATTACTGCATTTCTTTTAGAACACACTGTTAAAGCTATAATTGGCTCACGCCTAATTTTTGAAGCCTACAAATAAATGCTAAAGAAGTTTTTTTGCATTTTCGTATGCAATCCAGACAATACATCTCGAATATCATTATTTATAACTAGCTGTCTATGTCTGAAAGCAAGTTCTTTCACAATTTTAAGAAAATCATTGATAACAAGAAATTATTGGACTATTCGATATTTATTACTAATATATATATGAACCAGTTAAAGTAATCTTATGTCCCGAAGATTATAAAAATGATGTAAAAAGATACAGTTGTAACATATATTATCACATAAAAATAATCATAATTTTTTGCATAAGCACGAAAATAAAATACTTTGACATTAAATACAATATCAATATTGAATGCTTTGAAATCATGAAGTGTTGATTCAGTTAAACTCTCATATTATCAAAATGATAACCCCGTCTATGTCGATAGTATATCGATCATTCTGACATCTTTTTTTTTCTTTTGAACACGCAGAAAAAGTTGATATGCAATAATAAATATTAAAAAATAAAAGAAAATGCAAAAATATATGAATATATCTAAGATCATATCAACATATCAATATTTAATTATAACAAAGGCGTAAAACATCAAATTCTTAACAGAAAACGATTAAATGGTTTGCTTTTCATGTTTTGCAGATCACCAGGTGCATTAGACCTGCGATTTACTTGCATTTACTTAGCAGCATAGAAGATTACTAGCAGGTACTAGGTAGAAAGCGCTAGTACACTTGTTTTCAAATCAAATCAAGGGCACATTTAGTAGGTGTCTTTGAAGTGACAGTCAGACAAGATCACACACACTATAGTTACGTCGATATGGTGACACCTATTTGTGCTTTCGGCAGTCGTACATTCTGGTCAATCTCCAATGAAGCATCAGCAGGTTTTGTGTACAGATTGCACCAAACAGACCGTTACTGAGTTGTAATTTTTTACTGCGAGCTGTAATGGTGGTGAATATGTAAGGAATGTAGTAGTTCTCTAACGAACCCCAACCGTTTAAAGACAGTGTGTGTGATCTTGTCTGACTGTCACTTCAAAACATGAAAAGCAAACCATTTAATCGACGTGACTATGGATGTTCACACAGTTAATGGAAACGGGGTATGGCATAGGGTCATTTTGCTCTCATACAGAAATACCAACGTCAGTTAGAGTAAACAGAAACTCCATTGATTGAACTACAGTTGGGGATGCCTCGATGATTTTTACAGAGTTCTTGATTCATGTAATACTCAGCTTAACAAGGATCCAACAAGTGGCCGTCCACTTTAGCCGGACTGAAACTTCTAAAAGCGAAGAACATAGAGACAACTATGTATCATTCCTCATACTGTAAACGAAAGTTTTAAGGTGGCGCACGAGGTGGAACGACACTAACAAAATATATGCTGAACAAGTACGACATATCTTCTTTTAAAAATTTCAGCAAACAAAAAGATTATCTCCGTCAATCTATTTGGTTATATTTTCTTCATAATACAAAATACAAAATTACCAATGTTACATGAAAAAGGAAAACCTAGGTATGCTTTATGTGCATTTCAACCTCTCATCAGTAGCATTAGAACCGAAACATAGGAAGTCAATGATTCAAATATAGCAAAGACGCACTCAAAGCCAAACAAATAAAAATGGGGAGCCAAATCTGACGACAGGGCATTACATTTCAAAAATGTTTAATTTTCTCTTTGAAGTGGGAATTCACAAAAATTGTAAATATATACATTTATCTGATATCATATCACTATTAAATCATACCGAAGGCGTAAACTTGAAACGCATTCATGTAAGATAAACATTGGTTGATTTTTGCTCAACGCGTAAAATTTTGCTTGATTATTTGATTGCTTGATTGCTGATTTGTTATCCAGTGGTATATTCATATATAGGAAGTTCAAATGAGGTGTAAAGTAGGATACCAAAGAGTAAGAGGTTTTGTTGAGTAAATGGGAAATAATGTAGCAGTCCAAGCGTATTTCTTTTAAAAAATATTAAGTGGATTCTTTCACATGCAGGGATTTTGGTATTCCCCCAACATATCAGCTACTTTTTTGCGACGAGGCTGTTTTTTCATTCATATTGATGACGTAAATTTTAACAGACAATGAATCATTGAAAATAGTGTCAATGCGACGAACCTTTATTCCAAATATTCGACTGATTGGAAGTTTGCTTACAACTGTGACCACCACTGTCATCGATTTGTTCTCTTATTTTTAGGTAGCAGAGTTCAGATAGGGGCGTTTTGAAGAACACAGATGCGAAAATTGCAACGCAACATGAAACTTAAGGACCAAATCAAACAAACAGATGATATTCTCTAACTCAATATTTTAAATTGCTATGAAGCATACCTCAGATACAGTTGGATTTGCTTCATACCTTGATTTATTTCTGGAAACTTTCAGAAAGGCTGCAGATATTAAAACCCGACTGATTTATGGTATTAGAAACTTTTTCTTATATGTGTAGCAACATTTCAGTTATACATGCAAACGGAGTTTATATCTGTTAATTGATACAATAACTAAGGGTCTCTTTTTCGTACTGAGTTGTTTCTGATACATTCTATCTACCAATTCTAAAGCAAAATACATTTAATTATGTGAGAAATCCAAAATAAAAGTCCACAAGAAAAAAAAACAAACAAAAGGAGAATAAACGGAAATCAAAAGGACAAAAGCTTGCAATGAAGTAACTGTTTTGGTATCTTCGAATATCTTTTACAAAACAGGGATAATGCCAAGCGAAAGGAAAAGCATCCGCTAACCTACGACTTCTAATGGACAATTAAATGACTTTAGTTAGGTAATTTATAAGTTGTCAGACTTATCAGGAAAATAAATGTTTATATACTATAATGAAAATCCCAAAAAACAATAACTTTAAGCAGAAAAAATGATGGGTTCTCGAGTGGAAATATGAGCATTTTAAAATTTAGGGAAAGGGTTTCTGTGTAAATTCTACCTTTAAAACCCACGAAGAAATAACTAGGGTTTCATGAAAACTTCTCAGATGGCATTTTAAAGGGGAGCTCCTGAAATAACTAAACGAAAAGCGGGGGTAACTGAGCAAAAATATAATTAATCTAAAATTAGTCTGTGAGCTAGGTCGACCTACAGTGCAACCCCCCTCCACTTGGACTCTACCACATATGATTTTTTTAATGTATTAGGATCTATACTGAAGAATTTTCAATGTTCCCAAGAAAAAATTTGGGATAGGCTATACATGCTAGGTCAAAGTTAAGTACCATCCTCAGATTTTTTAAATTTTAGTTTTTCAAGGTAAATATGATCCATTGATTGATTGATTGTTGTTTAACGTCCAGTGGCAAATATTTCATGCATATTCAGGACGGAAACAAGTTATCAAACAATACATCAATAATTAGACTGTAACAAAGGGACCGGTAAGGGAGGAACTTTTAGACTGCCACGGGAAAAATTGCGGGTTGGATAGGGGCGGAAAATTAAGCCTTGTAAATGGCCGCCTACGGACTGTTACAAGAGATCTTTAGCGTGCTTTGGACGTGGCATTTCCTAAACTCAGGGAGTCTTTAACGTCTCCCTCTTGACGGATTGTGAATTTATACATCCCCCACATTCAGGGACGCCCCTTTGAGAGGACTCGTGCCTCCAGGACGGAGATACCTTGTCCTTATTCTTTCCCCGGCAAAACCTTCGAGGAGGGGAGTACGAGTATTTACACATCCCGCTGGAACTAATAGACGCCCCTTTAGCAGGGGTTCTACCTGCAGGCGGAGAAACCGAACAACCTATTTCTAAACCCCGGCCGCCCTCGGAGAGTGAACACTGTGAAGACTATGATGGAAATGACGACAGAATTGTGACCTCTTTGTCTCACCTTCAACAAAAGTTTTTGGTCTCAGGCAAGACAATAACTGAATGAAAAAATTAAACCCCAGTGTGTAAGCAGGATTAAAAAGAAAAAAAGTATTACCTCGTGGACCTGCTAGGAAAAACTCAAAAATATTTGTTCTTCTACACACCCATTTTAACAAATAGGAAGTCATTAAAAAAGAGTGGGGTATAGCTTGAAGAAATGATACTTTTATTCTTTGATTCCCAGAAAAACATGTACATTTGTTGATATGGTGAACTCCATTGTCCAGTCATCTTCCCGTAATTCTGGAAAAAATTCTAGGGCATCAAAATCTTCAAAGTGTTCATCATCTGCTGCAAAAAAATTCATATTAAAGCATGTTTCACTAAGCTCAGTCTCTCGCTTTTAATCAAATTAAGAACATTGCTCTGGAGGAATCTTTATAATTCTTATAAAACACAACAGAGGCAAAGTTCCAGTGACTTTTGTATATTACATTTCAAATGTTTTTTACATACGGGAAACCAACTTTTGTTCCGAGGTTTAAATTTTCACATTTTCATAATATAGCACTGTTTCGCGGAGATTTTTTTTCACGATTCTATATCGTATATCGTATGATTTACTGCATTATATCAACTAGCGTTCCTATCAGTTTCATTTTTTAAAATCAATTATGCCTTTGTTATTAATTGACCTATTGAAAATAGATGAATTGCTATCAGTTGTAGAGTAGAAAGTCCTGAATTGAAATTCCCCCAAAAAACTTTGACATTCATCATTAAATAAACATGTGTATTCCAGAACTTGTCAATGTCATAATCCCTCACTGATGGCATGACCAAATCTTGATAATCACTGTTTTTAAAACTGCCTAAAAAATTTGTTATAATTAATCATTTACAAGTTAATTTTTAAATAAGATTGTACAATCAATCATGTTCAACCTTTTAATGCAATCAAGCATAATTGGTCACATATTGTGATATTTCCCATACATTGTTGAATTAGGACCGCTCTTTCGGTAATTATCATCTATAATTATTTTGGTATAATTTTCTTTGGAAAACAGTCCACTTATTCACGAAAAAAAAAACATTGCGATTTGTCAACAGCGACAGTCGTGAAAGTTTATAGCTTATGAATAAAAGTTGGTTTACATTATTCTATACTCCAATCTCAACGAATATTCATGAGGGCCGCCGATATATCCCAAAACGAGGCTAAGGTCGGTAAAGGACAA
>JAULBM010122390.1:0-18660 GCA_032357055.1 Geukensia granosissima | reverse complement strand
GGCCATGGTCTTGTCTGTCCTCGACTTAACGATTTCTGTCTGCCCCTTTGGTATCTTCGAATTCCTTTTTCTAAAGTGCTGAACAAAAAGTAACCAAACTTGCAGAGATTTGTTGTCATAAAGTCTACTCTTATATAATTATATCGCGGCAAGCAAATTTTTGAGGCTATATAGGAATCACCCTGTCTATCTGGTCATCTGTCACCTTGTAAGCACATCTCCTCCTTAACCTGTTCAATGGAATTCAATGAAATTTTACATGAACATTTCATCTCGGCTCATTTCTAAGGACAGATAATCCATTAAGGGGGCAGGGAAATCTTTTGTGAAATAGATTTTTTTTAGAAGTTGTGTTTTGTTGTTTGGTCACAACACTATCCTAGTTTGGAGGAAGGGCTGACATTCACAACCATGTTTAATACTGCCAAATTCTTAATCTGCCTGTCACAATTCAGGATTTTGTAGTCCAGTAGATGATGATTTCGTATTTTGCTGAAACTTTATTTATATTGCAATATTAATTAGCTGATTATCATTACCTTTTAATTACCTCATACTCTATTTTACCACCATGATGGTTTAATGGATAGCTTGCTCGTCTCCAATATGAAAGGTTTTGGGTTCGATATCAAGCTGGATCAAGCCAAAGACAGCAAAATTAGTATTTGCTACTTCTCTATTAAGCATGCAGCATAAAAGAGCAGTGTCTGATTAGATCAGAGTTAAATAATGTCTAGGAAAAGTAACATGTCTTCCTGCTGACTTCACCTTTTGTGAGCTAGTTCATTAAAATTAAGGCTCACAATGTAGGGTCTAATGCAAAGCAGGATTGATTCATCATTGCTCATAAATATTCACTTATCCTGAATATGCATAATTTTTTACCACTGTAGATAAAGCAACTTTCAATCAATCAATAATTTTATTTTTAATTTTTTTACCTTCAACAAATTGCTGACCATGTGAGTATTTGTCCATTGTTGGAGACATGAAGGTTACCTGTAGTTGTTTAATTATCTGTAATTTGGACATTTTATTTGGCTATCTTACTCAAGGTCACTTTTTTACTTCATTTATTAGGTTCTTTTTGAAAATCTCAAGTCCATCTTTGTACCACAGGATATCAATAATGATTTAGTTCTTCAATCCACATTTGTCCAAATTATTCACAGATGAATGTGGACTTATTCCATCAATATAGTCTTCAGTAATACCATCACTCGTGTTATCATTTGTCCTTCTTGTACATTTGGACACTTGCAAATGATTGTTATTATGTTTATCTGGTGCGCAGTAGGTGTTACATTTTGTTCTATCATTTGCAATTAATTTCTCATATTCACTTTTGCTGCCATTGATACTCACAATAGTGTCTGGAATGCTGTTATTATGAGGGTTTGTGATGTCTCTTTCAAGAAATGATTCATACATATACTGCTTTTCACTAGGAATTGTTGGCTGACAATAATTTTGTGTTATTTCAATTTTACTCTGTCGTAACTTTTCATAAGAATTTGAAAGTCTGTTCTGTTGATTTGCGTGATTTTGTGAAGACAGAACACAGATTTTAACGTTTTTTCCTAAACTGTTAGCCTTTGTTTTAACATTTGCCTCAACATCGTGTTCAACAGGGAAACAGTAACTGTGTGCATAGTCCATTTCATTTGCTTTTAATGGAACATAAGGATTGAGATATTCATCTTGTGTGGAAATGTTATTTTCATCACCAGAGTCAATCTCATAGTTTGAAGAACCTGCACTAGAATCGGACACAAGACTGTTGCTGATCGATTTTAATATCTCTGACTCTGATTTGTATTTGGATTTCTTAATACTTTTGTTCTGAATTACTGCTGTATTTGTCAGATCTGAAAACAATTGACTTTCTGAACCGTGTTTTCTTAATTTAGCGAAGTTGGTTTGTAAACAATGTTTTATTTTATTATCATTTTCCTCGGGATTCATCTTCTCCTCATCAATTTCATCGTAGTATGTTTTTATGATGGCTGGTAAAGCTCGATTTGAATTTTTATTTACAACCTGGACAGTATGGTTATTTATCACGGAGGCACGCAGCATTTCATGTTCATTTATTGTTTCATAGACAGAATGTGTGCTTCCCATCTTTTCATTGTTGTCCTCTTCTTGAACATTTTCAATCACTTTAGACAAGTCAATCAATTTGGTGTTGTCAGACCTTTTGTTATGCTTAGATCTCAATGTTTGGTCTTTACATTTACGATTTAACAAGAAATTACACCCAATGGACAAAAAAAGAACCAGGGCCAGCCCGGCTGCCAGGAGAGTGTAATAAAATATCTCACGAGAAGATAGTCCTACAATTAAAAAAGATCTATGTAGTAGGACTGAAACAGTTTTAAGCTATTTTGAATTCAAATCTGTTCCTTTATTGTTTGTGACTATACAACGACTACAAAGTCTTTGTATAGTCACAAACAATAAAGGAAGTATACAAATACTGAGTAACACCACGGGTGTCACTAGTGGAGCAGGACTTGCTTACCCTTACCGAGCACCTGAACTCGCCCTAGTTTTGTATGGTTCATATTATTCTTGCTTTAGTTTTTAGTGTTGTGTGTATTGTTTATCTTTCGACCACGGTATTGCCTGTCCCTGATTTAACAATTTCTGTCTGTCGTTTCGTGTTACTCCAACTTTAGTTATGTGTTCTATGTTTGTCTTTCATTTCATTTTGTTGTCCATGGTCTGTCTTCCGACTTAACGATTTCTATCTGACCTTTTGGTATCTTCGATTTCCTTTTGTTATCTTCGAGTTTTTTATGTGCAAAAGATACAGAATCGATTTTTATGTTATGCAAATACTTTCAGCATGCACAGAAGTTAAGTTAGGTTAGATTTCTGATATTTTATATAAAATCTCCAATGATCAAGATATAGTTTACCTGTTGAAGTAACAACAATTTCTTTCTCAGTATTGTTAAAGCTTGGTAACGTTGACTTTGTCACATGATTGCTTTCTGCAATGTATACTTTGATATTTGTTCAACACAGCAAATATGTATGTATATACTGCATCATTTAAAAAAAATGATAAATGAAACTAGTGGCTCTTCAAACTTTTTCAATATGACTTATGATTTTACTAAGAACAACACTAACCTTAAGGTATTGTTACCAAAATTAACCACTTGATTATTAGAAATACCGGGAGTCATCGAAGGTAATCACAAGCCCAGTTGTCAGACTTGTCTTACATGAAATTTATCACGCAATGTTTTACAGAAATTTACTGCTAAAATTTTAAAGCCCTGAATATACGAAAGGCATCGAAAAGTATTGCAAAAAATCGTCGTCAGATTTGATTTCTCATTTCGATTTGCTTAGATTTGAGTGCTTTTTTTTTGCAATGTTTGGATCTTGGACTTCCTACGTATTGGTTCAGCTGCTACTGACTATATATATTAGATTTAATGAATAAAATCACAATTTCCTCTTAATTATTAAAAAAACTGTCTACCATTTTTATTATGCTCTGGAAACTTTAAGAACGTCATATTTGACTAGATTTACTATACGCATGTTCTTGCGAGACTGAATGATTTTTTTTTGCAATTTCAACTGAAATGTTATCACGTTATTTCATTTTCCAATGACGAAAGATTTTGCTTATTCAAAAAGTGATGGATTATTTTAGCTATTGTAATTAATTCCTGTGAAAAAATAAAACTGTCGTAAAAGAGGAGAAAAAAGATGCATTTGTGAATGGAAAAGGTGTCGCTATGCTATTGTTAGCTAAAATTACCTGAACATAGTACTAACAACTAATTTACTGAACAAGTGTATCTTGTGTGAATATTTGTCAAAATTTCAATAATTGGATTAACTGAATGTTGCTTTACGTCCAGCGTCAAATATTTCATACTTTATTTTGGAAGACAGCATAATAATAAGTGATGATGAATTAAACCTGCTTTGTACTAGACTGACAAGCTAAGCCGGATTTTTATCCCGATTGATAAAAAGCAAAAGGAAGACACGCTTCTTCACCCCGAGACATTATTCGGACAGGTCAACCAATTTTGCTCTTATACATTAATGCTGCGTGCGTCATGGAAAAAAGCAAATACCAATTTGAATGTCTGGTTTGACTCGACTATTCTAACTACAGCCTTCCGCACTCGGACAAGTATCTAACCAGTACACCACCGAGGCGCTTGACATAAACATAACCTTGATGAAAATCACTGATCAAATGTGTTACACATGGTAAGGGATTTGTAACCATTTAATAATTGAGACTGAATTTTTAACACAAAAAGTGAGGCAAAACCAACATACTCCTCCGAAAGCGACCCCGTCGGTTAGCCATGTTATTTTAGAGGTTTTTCCCAGCATTACTACATTTTTTTCTGTAGACTTGCCTTTTTGTTTCTTAAAATATAAATTTAACCGACTAAAAGTAATTGAATTATTCAAGACAGGAATCTTATCTTTGATCAATTTCACAAAGCATTCACCACCGATCGTAAATTTTGCGCCATTTAAAAAAAATTTACTATTAGTCAAACACTTGAATCAATTTCAAACTGTGGGGAATTCGTTACATACATGTATTTGCATGTTAACATTGCTCCGTATTTTGTTTATTTGTTCATATTGAAACACAACTTCTATTAAATAGGCTTTTCGTTTGATTTATTGAAACATGCATACATTTTATACGAACCTGTAGTAGCGGATTCAGGAATAGGCTTGTCTGAAAATGTTAGTTTCTCTTCTTGCAATGTTGTTGTGTCTTGAAGTAAACAATATATAACAGAGATATTGAGTTTTAATAAAGCATGTAATGTATGTATACGATGAACTTCGATGTTCCAAGTTTGTCATCACTAGAGAAAGTATCGAGTACACACATATCACAGTACTAGTTTGATAATTGCTACACCCATTATAGCTGCATTAGTTAATATCAAAGTGAAAAGCCAATAAGTTAACTGAAAGAAGGGTATGCTCTAATTTTACCGAAAATTCAACAGCCATAGATTAGAACACAACAAAAAAAACCACAAAAAGAAAATTTAAGGGAAACTTAATTATTCTTACATCAGCAAACATATAATATTACGAAAAGGATATTCAAATCGAATCATTTTTTGTCATTCAAATCTGTTCAAATTTGTGACAAGTAAATGAAAAAAACAGAAAAAAACAATGACAAGTCTGAACATAATAAACAGTTACAATATAGCATAACTTATATCGAACCTTTCTGTAAAAACGTCCGAAATTTTGATGTTTTATAAAATGTTTGCGTTTGTCATAAAGACCCATCATGCAGAGGTATGATTTTTCTCAAAACTGTACCTCGACCCCCCTCCAAAAATATAAGTAAACTCGCGATAAAGAAAAAAGATATAAAATATTTTTTTATTCATTTTTATGGAAAGCTCATCATTTTAATGATGTTTCAGTTAGGTATCTAGTGACATGCATTATATAATTATTCAAATTTTTGAAAAGAATATTGAAAAAATAATAATTATGACTAAGTGTCTATTATTTCCGTGTAAAAACTGTACATTTGCGTACCAATTACAAAAGGATATGTTTGCCTTATTTAAAGTGATTGTTCATTGAAATTTAATTACAAGCTCATAAGTACAGCGGAAACTCACATAGTAGGACAATAGTTTCACACAAAATAACTGTTTTTTACTTTATTGAAACAAAGTAAATAAATACGACGAATATTCTAGAATGAAAAAAAAAAACAACGCGAATATTGGAACAAACTAAACGTACAATGTACAGCATGATTTCTTTAAAAACACTATGTATTGAAAACGTAGGTAAATATCTAGTACGATGTTTTTTTAAAAAGCCAACAGAAATCATAATTTCAGGATAACGTTTGAATTAATGTTATTAGCAGGTTAAATATCTGTCTATGATACAATATTACCAATGTTCAATATATGGTGAATTTTGGTATGCTATATATACAATATAAGGAGTAACTTCTGATTAGTAATATTGAAGTCATTTTATGCTTATTTAAGGGGGCACCATACACCTAAAGGAAATAACTCTCAAAATCATCTAAACATTTTAACTAAGTATCATTTTAAATAAAAACTAATGCATCTCGTTGATCAAATTTTTTGATGATGAAATTACTATATATCTTTTGAAATAATTCCAGAGAAATGTGTGGTTCAAATTTCTTGAAACTTTCACGTTTTCCTTCTTTCATCAAAGTAAATGTCCAAACAAAATATAAAGAAAATTAAACGAGTGGAATTTTTTACGTGATGGTGTTGGGTAACCCCTTAACATGTAGACCTTAATTAATATCAGATCATGAGAGCATGAAAACGCAAAATCCAAGAATAAAGATCGTACTTCAATAAGGTAATGGCATTTGTTATCGCTATATGCCAACGTTCTTTAACCAATAAATCACAAAACACAGGAATAAAGATCAGCCGTCAAAAGCAAAAACCTTTGGACCAAGGAATTCACGTCATACTTCCACAAGCTTATTACACATGCAAACGCTATATGCCATCGTTCTTTAACTAATAAAACAACTAAATGAACTAATGAACACTGTAATATTTTTAACATTGAAGTTCCTAAATTGCAAGGTTATAAAGGAACAAATATCAAAATTGTTGATGGAAGAATTAGTTCTTAAGGGTCTTTTGATTCAAACGCCCAAAATGCAACTAATGATTTTAAAAGTTTATTACCTGTCTACGACTATATCCAGCTATTACTTTTTATAGTGGAACTAGTGGAGCAGTAGTTGCTAACCATTCCGGAGCACCTGAACTCACCTGGGTTTTGTAGCGTTCGTGTTAATCCAGTTTTAGTTGTCACTGTACTGTTGTATGTTGTATGTTTGTCTTTCGTTTCATTTGTTTTGGTCATAACGATTTCTCTCTGCTCCTGCGTAATTTTTTAATTCTTTTTATTAAAACAGTTCAAATCACAAAGAAAGTGTATAGTGTATCAGACGGGCAGATTTTTCTAGCATAATGTCTATGACCAAGCAGTTTTGATGGTTTTCTGGAGTGTTTTCGTTGAAATAATTTAATACATGTATATGTACATGTACTTGTAACATAGAGAAAACAGATGTTGGATAAATAAATTCAATCATATAATATAAGAATGATCAAAATTGCGAATTGCAAGTGGTGTTCCTGCATAAAAGGTTTCACATTTTATGGGATGGATCGAATGGTACTTAAATAGAATTCGTATACCTGATACATGCTGTTCCTTCTCAAACCGTATATCTTCCTCTGTAGCAGTAGTAAACAAAACTATGTTAAATTAATAAGTGATCTCATGAATATCAAATGAATAAAGAGCATATTTTACTGACAAAAAAGCGACAGCCATTGTAATTATAGAACACGGGAACAATAGTACCAAGACAATAGAGGAAAATAATATATGCAAACTTTCCCCATTTAAACATGATTGCAAAACTGAAGTTTAAGCATTGGACTGAAGCATCAGAATCGTTATAATGAAATATTCCATCCAACACAAGACGGAACTTGAATGATTCAACAGTAAAAAGCATCACTTATCAAAGGTAAAGATATTGTAGCAGGTACCTGTAAAAGTGACTTGCACCATTTATCACACTTTGCGAAGACATTTTTATATATTTATATGGCAGCACATTCAAAGTCTATGTACTAATTAAGGCAGTCTAAATACCAGTTGTAGTCCCTTGTCGAATTAAATATCTGTCGTCAATTGTTCAGCCAATGTGAAGAGTGAGTATTAAAATAATATGAAAATAGTATATATTTTGAAGATGAAGAAAATATAACAATTATCAAAAATATATATAGCAAACATGAAATATCAAAAATATAACTGTATTTCAATAAGATTGATAGATTATTTAGTTGATTATTACTTAACGCAACGCTGGCAGCATTTCAGTCACATCGTGGCGGGAACAAACAAAATATTTACTTGATATTTCAATAATTCAAATTACACTCATAACTCTGTTGTTCACAAATTAAACCAGTATTAAAGGAATGTTTTAACTTTTAAAACATTATCACAGACTAAAGAGCAAGCAATTTGTTTGTACATTAAGTAATTAGTTTTAACTTCACATAATGAATATTTAGATAAAAATGCAACAACAAAAAAAAGAATAAGGTTTACAACATTACACAAGAATCATAGTAAGTTAGTAGAGAGTGGCGCTGTTTTTTAATATTTGAGACTGTTTAACACTGACGGTTGATGCTAGCTTTATCTACACAGTCGATTAAAAGATGTTTAATTTTATGTCTACATTGTCACATAATAAATTCAGCTGATGTGTCTCATTCTCAAAAGTATGAGTGGTCCTAGTGTCGTTAGATAAGACTTAGAGAACACAAATGTCAATCAACAGTTCGTAAGAACAAATTTGAACTATTATAGTGAATTTGAAATTTATTCATAAAAGGTCCATAATAAATTATCTTCACCTCTCTGGTCTATCAGGTTTCAGTTTCTTAAAGGATCTCAAATTGAGGTATTCCTCAAACCCTTGAGATTTTCCTCAATCATTGAATATGCTGTTGTCAGTTTGTCAGATTGATCAGTTTTTGATTTGAGGAATTGAGAAAATCATCAAATTGACATGTTTTACGAAACTGAAGCCCGATGTTCTAATTCATAATTCTTATAATATAATATTTCTGCTTGATTTCAAATAATTTCTTTTAATCATTTATTGAAAGAAACGAATTTTGCTTGTTTTAAATAGGTCTTGTCAAAAAAATGTATATTTAAATGGATCTTATACTTATAACCATTCTTTATTGAAATGTTTTATATGTCTTAAATTATTGATAGTAAGTCTGACATTTTTTGATTCGTTTGTCATACCTTGTATTTTTATATAACATGCTTGCTTTATTTATGAGTCTTACCTCTGTTTTCCTCTGTGATTATGATGAATGATTTATTATCTGTTTCTGTAATGGTGAAATATTGTTAGTGATTTTTAAGGGATTTTTAGAAGAAAATCGTCAGCTATTTACAGAATTGACCCTTTAAAAACATGGAATATGCGGCATCAACACAGCTAGTGTATTTTCTCGGGGTCTAAAGCCTTATCAAGCAAAAAAAAAATCAAAAACGATCTCCTCGATTTTCAAACACATAAATAAATATATAAAAAGATGTATTAATATATAATATATGCTGTGATTAATTTTTAGGCAAGCGTTTCAAAATACCAAAGTAGTTGGTACGTTTAGCCCCAAAATGGGCCTAAATGTTAGATTTTATACCACCACAACACGTCCTTTAACTATTTATAACTTTTTCTTATATAATTGTCACCATTCCAACAAAACGACAGGGCATATTTGACGGTTTTAACAAGAATGTAAAATTTTCTGCAAAAATACCAAATTTTTCGAGCTGTTTCATTAAAATAGATATGACCGCACAAAAACATCACGAAGATATTTAAACTAAACATGTGCACTTAATAGATCTTTGATTGTGCAAAGTTAGGATCTGTTCTTTTTATGCCATCTATATCAAAATCGATAAAATTGTATCAAATGTTTTATCAAACAGAGAAAATTATTAGTGTATTTACATTTAAAGCAATTTCTATGTGCAAGAGATTGTTGTAGAACCACTTAAAATATGCTGGAATTTCTTTTTAAGACATTTTGTATTATACAAGATATAGAACAAAAAGTATCAGTCACCTTTCATTTTTCCCCAAACTATTGGGTTAAACGTGGTTTAACGACCATTGTCCTTTGATTGATTTTTAAGGAAACTAACCTTGGTCTCGAAGGAACACTCTTGTTTTTTCTACGCCACCATCAAGTTGTTGCTCACATGCATATTCCCCAAAATCTTTATCTGTGACGTTCAACAGCTGAAGGTTGTACTTTCCATGAACTGACTGTAAATTTAGTTGAAACCTTTCGTGTCCTACGAATTTAGCATTTATATTGGAACCACTAGCTATAATAATTCCTCTCCGCCACCTGAATTTGTTTATATTTGAAACTGAGTATTCCAGACTACATGGTAAAATGACACTACCTCCAATACTTCCATATATGACATCAACCGAGGAACCTATGGATGAAAGAAAAATATGAAGATGACAAATAAAATACCAATTTTGTTTTATCTGTAGATCGTACAATCGTCCTTATTTCCTAAATTGAACATGTAAAAAGAAAATTGCAAGTCGATAATTTTATATTTTTCTCAATGTCTGGTGTAGGACTGTAATGTCGCTTCTGTACGTTGTTTAACTATGGGGAACTGTTATTAAATGTTGTTATGATGATAATAATAAAATTATTGAATTAATGTCAGTGAAAATGCGCTAAAAACAGGAAATTTATAAATGTAGAGAATACTACCCTCTGTTAAAAGTTCTATTCGCCCCAAATAAAACAAATTATCATAAGATAATACTGGTTTTACCTAAATATTGTCAACAATGTATAGTTAACAAACATATAACACACATATAAACCTATGACCACAATTCCTGACTTTAGACGGGCACATGAGACATGTGTTGGGGTTAAAATTGTAATGGTTTACACATTTTGCATTATAGTTGGTATGTAAACATAGGATTCCAAAGATTGTGATATTTTTAATATCTTTGAAGTCTCCATAGCTACCTTACCTTGTGCTATTATACAACATGAAACTACCACAATCAGTCTAAGTTGATGAATGAATATTGTCATCCTTCTTACCAATATGTTCCCTGCAAACCACTTGCTTCTTTGGCTAAGGTAAAAAAAAAACATTTATATATTAAAATCTAAAATCGAAATATGTTTTCATTTGTTCAGTCGAATCTATTAGTGATAAGTAACACAGTACAAATCATCAAATAAATGCATTGTTTTGTAAGAGTGGAATCTTTTAGTTTTTTATTGCTCTGATTATAAATCAAAAATTCAACGACAGGACTTCAAAATGACTGGCCACTGAACCATCCCTTGCTTTCGAATGGAATCCGAGCTTCCGAAATTATTGTTTCTGTTTTTCCTTTTAGTGTTATAACACAATAGAAAAAAGTAAAAAAGGACGGATAAAAAAACAAGACAAAGAACTTGGAGCAATAAAAGCGTTTTTAACAAGCATATATTAAATATTCCTGTACATGTTTCACGATATTGCTCTTATATTATAAGGTTTCGTCGAAATATTAATTTCTTTTCGATGATAATACATTTTGCTAACTTTGACGTGACATGACAGAAGTAAAATAACAGTATTGTCACAAGACAAGACAAGACAAAACAAGACAAGTTTATTTCTAACTTAGGCGCATGTGCAACAGGAGCAATAGAAAAAACAAAATATAATATTATGAATATAAAGAAATATGTAGTAAACCCTCTGTAAAGAGGTTTAAGCCAGTTACAACATTCATGTTCCGGATAATGAAACAAAGTTGTCTCTATATAAGAGCTCTTAGAGCCAGAAGAGTGAGAAACTCTATTGAAAGAAACACAGTTTAAGACATCTATAACAATGGGAACATATCTGGGTTTTTTCATGAAACACTCACATCCATTCAGTTATCCTACATTGTGAACAATTGACATTTTTAAATATAAAACTTGGAACTCATTTATATGAACAGTATAAGAAATCATAAACAAAAAATGCAACCAATATTTTATAAATTAACGTTACAAATATTGTATTTACAACTTTTTCACAACATAGCACCTTGATAAACTATACACATATCACACACACAAACAAAAACACAGCCAGAAATTAAAACAACATGTGGAATTTAACATTTGTATAAGTAAAACCAAGTAATCTTCACTATACATGTAAGTATTCTGTACATTTTAAATTGTCTACGGTGAAGAACATTGTACAAACAAAGTTTTTATATCTACATGTAAATTGTTTGTAGAGTTCTTTTGGACTACATCCATCACTATAATTAATGTCTAATTCCTCATAGACTTGTATTGTAGATCTCTGTTTTGAAGGTGGTTACAGCATTATTCAACATGATCTTAGGTTGACACAAATGTCCTTAATGAACCTTGTGTAAAGAGATTAGCAAACATTGGTGAACTTTAAAAATACAAAATCTTTTGGTAATTAAGACAGGTTTTAGAGAATATGTAAATTCAGTTTTACATTTGCTTTTAATATCATCCGTATTGTTTAACAATTTCAAATATCTGACTGCTTTTATCACAGTCTTGATACCTTAAAAAAGGTCTGAGGATATGTCAGGTTTCATGGTTGACTGCAATGACTTTTTTTAAAAAATGCAAGTCACCGGTTTCTTAGGCCTATCAAAAATGTATACAAAAAATTATCTTTTGAAGGTTTTTTACAGAGTAAAATAGGAACTATGACAAGACCAAACAGCCTCAACAACATAGATTCTATATTCATAAATAACCTACACAAATTTAATATGGTTTAGAAAATAAGAAAACATATAATGCTCAGACAAATTCCACATACACACATGTACAATGCACACCAATTTTACATACAGCTTTGGTTGCATAATTTACTTTTCAAATCTTTTTTAAACATAAAAAAATTTAATATCAAATTCATTGTACAATAAATTTTCACTTTATTTAACTCAGTTGTTAGCCTTAGAGCTACACCAAACTACAATTTCTCAATAATTTTTGCAATCTTTCCTTACAAATAAATATTCCAAATAAATTACAAAGGGCCCAGAGGACTGAGTCTGTATCTCTACCTTACACTTGGCTATAAAGTAAAAGTTAACTGCAACCCCTATATAGACAAGAACCTTAATTTATTATAAAGGAGTGTCAGGTAAAATTTTCTTAAATACCAGGAACAAGAATTGCCTGTAGTAGCCACGTCTGAAGTTTTATCAGAACAAAACAAAAACTTAAGGGCATTCAATAAATGCTTCTAGTCAAGTTTAGTTCCTTTTGGCATTGTAGTTTCAGAAATAAAGATTTATTTTTAAATCAGCCAATCAGAAACAAGAATTATCTGTGGCATTCATGTTTGTATATAATTTTGGCAAACCAAAGGGATCTTGTAAATTTCCATTAATGGTTCCTGTCAAGATTGGTAGCATTTGGCTTTGCAGATTCAAATTAGAAGACTTTTAAAAAATCTGCCAATCAGAAACAAGAATAACCTGTGGTAGCCATGTTAATAGTCCAAAGGAAATGAAACAACAAAACTTTGTAAAGGACCTTCCATAGAAGCTGCATAGATAAGTCCAATTTTGCCATGTAGTTTCAGAAGAGAAGAAAATTAAGCCAATTAGAAACAAGAATTCCCTGTGAGAGTCAGTTCTATAAGACATTCTATGAATGTTCTCGGTAAAATTTGGTTCCATTTGGCCTAGCAGTGTCCCAGAAGATGAAAATTTAAAATTATATTGATGGACAATGAAAACCAAGTGATAATGGCCTTTGGCACAATGAGATAATAACATACAAACAGATTTAAAAACTTATATCAATTTTCATTGGGACTGAACATGGTCATGCTGATGAAATTTTTAAAATTCTATCAGTGTTTAAATCCCACAAAAACAATTTTCTATGATGCACTCTTGAAACCTATACACTTCTATAGATATTAACTTATAGTGTTCTAATGCCAATAAAATCTACTACCTACATTATACTTTGGCAAAACAAACAATAACAATTAATATCTTTCTATCCTTAATGTACCAAACTGACAGTTCATGCTTTGTCAGTCACTGTTACAAACATTCACTATACAGGGAGCACCAATGCAGGACTGTCATTATGAGGCCTGTATAACTTTGATGAAATTTTTCATGGTTTCTACTGACTGTTGGGTTAACCTATGCCTTTCTAATAACTCCTCCTTCCTCTGACGTTGTTGCTAAAAACAAAGTTACAATTTATATGTCTATGTAATTTCTCTGTCATATTTTATTACACAATTATTATCATCAATAGAATGACTGAATATTTGGATATTGCATAAATTTGTATTTGATTAAGGATATTTTTCTCTTTAATTCTCAGAACACTGTTTAATTAAAAAAACACTGGATGTTTTCAAAATATCTAATAAATAAACAAGATGAAAAAAAATTTCTGAGAAATACAACATTTTTATAAAAATTGATTATTCTTTAAAATACATTTTCATAATTGTTAATACATATTTTCATATACAAGCTCTTCAACTTGTATTCAAAACAGGATGCCTGTATTGCTCACCTTACATTAGGCCAATCAGAAACAAAGATAAATGGTTTTAGTCTATTAAGGATCTCCAATAGATATTTCCTGTCAAATGTAATTCCATTTAGCTTAAGGGTTTTAGGAAAATTGTATTTTATTTACTATTTTTGGCTGTAGATTATATGCACAATTTTACCACAAAACATGTTAAGGGGTTATGGTTGCATAACGTACCCCTATGTAAAGCTTGGTGATTTTTCAAGTTTTCAGTTTGCTTATTTATCTCCATTTTCAAATGGTTTAAACATATTAAAAGAAAAGAAAGTTGTATGCAATACGTAAACCTAATATACACTTTTCATCAACTTGAATCCAATATTGTTCCCTTTGGTTTAGCGGTTCCAGAGGAGGTTTTTTTATGCATCTGTCATCATCCATAGTGGCCACATTTTGGGCCTATTGATACAAAATAAGGTAACATTAAAGTTTATACAGGACCTTAAATAGATGCTCTATAATATTAAAACATTAAGCCATGGGGGTTCAACAGTTGGGATTACTGCCATATATGGAAAGAGGTCATAAAATGTTAAAAAAGCCCTAAAACTCTTACATGTATTATTCAATCATAATCCTGGGAAAAATCTGAGAATGGAAATTAAAGATACTGCAGATATGAAACTAATCCCTAAAGTCTTATCAATTTTTTTCGCTTCGTTTTTTACAGCAGCCAAATGAATTTTTTTACCTTAAACAATAGAATCCATCATTTTTGCAAAATATATTAAATTCTGTTGAAAATTTTTTCAATAAACTTACTAAGCATTAGAATTTGTCTGAAAATTAAAATTTGAACTTTCTAAATATTTAATTTAATTATTACATGTTTATGTAAATTTAGGAAAATTTCTATTTTGGTAGTGTTCTTTGACTGTTCAAAGGAAAAGATTTATCTGTTTCTTTGTTTGATTGGGGTTTAAAGCCACTTTCAACAATATTTCAGTCATATTGCGGCGGTCAGTTTTACTGATGGAAGGGGCCGGAGTACCCGGAGAGAACCAACGACACTGGGCAGATAACTGACAAACCTTATCACGTGCGATGCGAGTTAAATGCAACACGTTTTTGTATGGTACAAACCCAGGGGAAAAGATTTATCAGCCAAGTATCAGCCAATCAGAAACCAGAACCATCTTTGGATCCCATGTTTTTTTTTTTAGATCAGAATCAAATGAGAAACCTTTATAAAGGACCTTGCATATATGCTTCCTGTAAAATATTTTTCTTCATTTGGCCAAGTGGTTTTAGAAGAGAAGATTATTTAATGTTTCAGCCAATTAGGAACAAGAATCCTTTATCGCCACCAGGTTTTTTGTCCAACCAGAATGAAATAAGAAACTTTTTGAAGGACACTGCGTAGATGCTTCATGTCAAATTTTTCTCTATTTGGCCAAGCAGTTTAAGGATAGTTTTTTTATGTTTAATCAGAATTAAGAATTGTCCACGTCAACCATGTTATTTGTGCAATCAGGACAAAATGAAGAAATTTTATACAGGACATCCCATAAATGCTCTATATATTGTCTGATCAGGACAAAAAGAGCAAAATTTGTAAAGGACCTTGCATAGAAGCTCCCCTTTCAAGTTTAGTTAAAATTGGCCCAGGAGTTTTAGAGAAGAAAGATTAAAATATGAAAAGTTAAGAGACTGATGGACAGCAGATGACAAGTGAGCTTATTATATATTACTTATTCATACCAGAAGACTTTCATTAAGTGATTTGGTTTTATTTTCTATCATCATTTTCTCTGCTAATAAATCTGATCCCCTCCTCTGAAGTTTTCTCTTCTCTTCTTCTTTAGCTTAAAAAAAAAGACAAATTCTCTACACTACACTATGTGCGTGTAAAGTGCAGGTACATATATCATATAGAAAAATAAATGAAATCCTTCTTAACTGAACCCTGTGTAAACACGAAACCCGTTAAATAGAACAATTTGGATTTGTTGTAGAATGTCAAGTGGCAAATTTAGAACGAGAACAATAAATTATACAATTGGATGTGTAGTATCAGGCCAGAGAATTTTCTTGCCACATATTGCCTTATTGGAACTGTTTGGGTAGGGGACTTGATATAAAATTTTATTGATTCTTATAAGCGCTGTTTTTGAATTTTATAAGCACCCGAAGCATGGAGAATACAGTACTTGGATTCAGATTTTGCATATACATGTGTCTGAGGGTGCTTTTAAAAATTAACACTAAACAGGATGATGCTTATATAAGTTGAAAACAAAAATAGCCTCGGGACTTTTAAACAATTCTTGTAACATAGTCCACAAGTCTTAAAACAATATTATTTATATTCACTCTAAACACACATTCTAAGATAAAATATACTTTGTCCGATTTTTGTATTCCGAAACGAAACTTCTCTTAAGTCCAAAAATCATTTGAATTTCAAAACTATATTTGTTTAAAAACACTTATACTCTATGTCAGAGTTTGTTGGAATGGTAAAAAGGTTGTGAAAGAAAAAGCTGTCTAAGTATTCTTATAAATTAGTGATTATTTTGTAGATTGAAAAAAGGCAAATAACTTGCAATAATACTTTTAAGCAATCATGAAGTTTTTAATCTGCACCGATTTTTTAATTCTATACGGGAATTTTACATTATGAAATTAGCTATTTGTTTCATAAGTTTCATGAAAATCGGATGAGTAGTTTCAGAGGAGTTGCGATGACAAGCTTATTGGGACGGACGGACAGATGGACGGACAGACAGACAGACAGAGTGACCCGACTCCTAGACCTGCTTCCGCAGTTGGCGACGCAGGTAAACACTCGGCGCTGCTTAAAACACATCACGATTGCTAAAAAGTATTATTGCAAGTTACTTGCACTTTTTTTAACATACAAAATTAACACTATTTTATAAGAATACAATGGACAGCTTTTCTATCACAACGTATTTACCCATTCCAGCAAACTCTGACATAGAGTATAGGATAAAATAACCTGCATAATGGTGAGCCTTAATGGAATTTTAAATGTAATTTTTTTAAATGCAAGCGAGGGTCTGAACAATTTTTATAAATTAATTTAAAATTACTTTATCTAGTTCAAACTTCAGCGCTCCTGCCTAAAACAAAGACGGTCAACCATCAAGGTTAAATCGTTAGAGAAATTAATGGGCAGATAGTAGTATGGAAAAGTTTTGAACTGTAAAACATGGTTTAATTTTTTCTTTTGTTTTAAAATAAATATAAAGGCAGAAACAAACATATAATTTCATTAAGATTGAAAATCCACTCCAGAAAAGCTTGACATAGAGTATAAAATACAAGTTAAGAAATGAGTAGGCACAAAATATTTAAAATTCCTGACATACAGTTTGTTCAGGATAAATGTTCACATTTCCCAAAATCCCACAGAAATTTACATAATTGATTGTTGTTTAACGTCCAGTGGCAAATATTTCATGCAAATTCAGGACGAAAACAAGTAAAACAATAAATCAATATGTAGACTCTGAGTAAGGGACCGTTAAGGGAGGGATTTGAAATTTACATAAAAAAGACTTCAGAAATACCCAGTAAAACAGCATAAAGAAATGCTTTAAACATTCCTGAATCAGGCATAATATACAAGGGTGATCACCTTTATGTAGTTTTCATATTTTGGATTCATTATGTTAATTACCTGTTTTATTAGCAATAAAGTTATGAACCAGAGCCAAGGTTTCAGCTGACCAGGTACCAGACTTTCCATTGGCCTGCAAAACAAAATTAATAAATAGGCAATGATAAAAAAATTCCTAGATTCTCATCCAAATTTTTTGAAAATTTGGGGTGTGTTACTAATTTAATATTGTATGTCTTTTCATCTTGAATGAAAAATATTGTCAAATTCAAAGAAATTCACACACAAAAAGAGACAAACAACTGGAAAAACCTGAATATTCTGCACAATTTTGTTTGCACATGTAAGACCATTGTGGATTCAATTATTATATTTGTGTTACATGCTTAAAATGGTGATCTGTGATATAGAAATTCCTGCATTTGGAGGTCCAATTATTACAGGAGTTGTAATTTAGATGAATTTGATGATGAGTGCAGAACTTGGACAATCAAGAAATCTGCTTCTGCTACCCTTTGCACTAAATGTTTGCAGTTTGCATTATTATAAAGAATTTTTTTTTCAGTTACACCTAATTCTTTATAATAATGCAAAAGCAGAGCTACAACGAACATGCATGTGGGTCCTCCTTAAACTATGAAAATGACATATAAACCACAAATAATACTTAATACATTAATAGAACTTGTGTATAATAAGTGAAGCAGAGCTTCACTTTAATGGAATATCGGGTGGAATATCAATGCGTTCTCCTAACATTTTCAATGTATTTTCCCACTGGTTGTTTTTCTGTATTTTCTT
>JAULBM010122280.1:0-18663 GCA_032357055.1 Geukensia granosissima | reverse complement strand
TTTAGCTTTTTTGAAGCTTTAAAGTGCCAATTGCATTAGAATGGAGATAACCGTATTGTATTTTAAGCTTTTCGGACATTAATCTTGATTTTACTGTCGCAAATATCCGTTTACCTGGCTCCGCTATTGGTCGCCAGGTAAACTCAATTTGCGACAGTAAAATCTACAATTTAGGTCCTCAAAGCTTAAAATACAATACAGTTATCTCCTAATTCTTTCTCTTCTCAGATGCATATCTCCTCAAATTTACCTCAATATATGATAAAATGGCTGTCTTGAGATCATTTCTGTGTAGAGCCATATTGGCCATGTTCTTGTGTACAGAGTACAGCAGTTGTAAAGCTGGGTGTGTTGAACCTTCTACATTTTCCCCTAGTAGCTCCAAGGCCTGAAAAAAAAGATTTTCATTCAAAATGTAAGGTTGTAAATTAAGTGTCATGATATATCAATTATTCTAACAGCAAGACTTGGCTTAATGAAACTTATTTGAACCTAAATAAGCAGGTGTCCTAACTCACAGTTAACTTGTGAAATTTCTAGAAAAAACTTTGGAGTCAACGTTAGCTGCAACCATCTAATCATGATTGTTACAGTTTAACAGATGGACGAAAGGGTTATCTTATACTACATAAATAATGTAAAAATTGGGTTAACTGAAAAAAATGATGTTTAAATTTACTTTAATTCTTACTGTTTCAACTGAATTCATACTTAAACTGAATACATGTCTTCCTATAAAGTTTTTCCTAAAGTCTTACCCACTATCTATGCATGTATTTTGAGAAAACTTTTTTCATAACAGTATCCAGCTCCTTGTACTGAAAGACATTATCAGAAAAATTAGCCTTACTTGACACTAAGTTGTCAGTATTAACTATTATGAAGTATTAAGTTAACAAGCAGCTAGTTATACCTCTGTTATAAATGGATGGTCCAGCAGTTCTCTAAATGCATCCTCAGCCTTTTCATTACTTCCTTGTCTTTGTAAACTTAGAGCTCTATTATACAACATAAATGCCTCTGACTCCTGTCAATAAATACAAATATGTTTTTTTTTCAAATTTTAAAAACAATTAAACAAAACTTAAAGTTTTATGGATTTCAAAGGAATTATTTGTCACTACATCTGCTGTTACTGATTTACCATTGGTTTTTTGTAGGCCATTAAAAAATACCACACACATTTTGATTTTTCAGGGCCATAAAAATTTCTGTTTAATAATAATAAATAACATTCATCCATGATGCCTTTCTAAGTTTCCCTTGTTTTACTGGCATTCATTTTGATAATCTGTAAAAGTACACAATGAGTTTTGTATGAAAAACCCTCTATCCTGACCTCAGATATTGCCGGCAAGATTTGGCCAAAATTGGAGGAGGTCAGACAAATTTTACCAGTTTTGGAGTTTTTTACTAAGAAAAACACTGGAGCCTGACCCTGACAATTTCTGGTGAGCTTTGGAGAAATTCAGAGAAGCTTCAATAGTTTTGGAGTTTTTCATTCTTAACATTTTTGCATGCGTATTATATTGTCTTAGAAATATAAAAGTGTTCTATGCTTGTAAGTGTCAGAACAAGCAAAACTTTCTAATCAATTTACCAAGCAATTTTAAGAGTTGGGCATTGCTAAAAAATCCCTCTTTTACTCATTATTGAACAGATGTCATGTTTAGATTGGACAGTCATTTGTTACATGGCTATCTCATGGACAATCATGCCACATCTTCTATTTTTATATGTTTCTCTGTAAGACCCAAGTGTAATTAAAGAACGGGTTATACCACCTTCTATTGAAACTCTAGATGACTATATATCGTACAATTTATTTATCTTAATTGTTTATGTGTTTTGGGCACTGGAGTTATCGCCAGGGCTTGACCCACAGAGCTGACCCAGCACAATACCCAGGTGACAGATAGGGAGAGCTCTCTCTTTGTGGCTGCCAGCTTATAATACAGAAAGTCTGGGCTTGGACCATAGTGGGCGATGTATGTGGAGAATGCCACACTCCATGCACATAAAAGATTCCTTATGTAGATTTTGAAAAAGAAAAGGCTAATGCTGCTATAAAAGGCTAAATTTTTCGTCCCTTCCCATCCCTCCTATTTTCTATTGGCAGTCAAAAGCTGTTGCCCTGTTGTATCCCACCCCATCTCCACTTTCAATAATTCTGATTATCATCCAGAATATGCATAAAATATTTGCATCTGGACAATAAGAAACCAATGATCCAATCAATTTATGTGTTTATTGTATATCTTGTATTCATTCTCTGTCTTTTAAATAGATTAGGTTGATTGTCATAATTTATTAAAAATTTATTGTATTTTGGGGGCTTATTACGACTTTCATTATGGCATGGTTCCCAATTCATTGTTGAAGGCCATAATATGACCTGTAGAAGTTTGATTTAGACATGTATTTGGTGGATGCCTGTCTCATGGACAATCCTACCACATGATAAATGTATTTGGTGGATGCCTGTCTCATGGACAATCCTACCACATGATAAATGTATTTGGCGGATGCCTGTCTCATTGACAATCCTACCACATGATAAATGTATTTGGTGGATGCCTGTCTCATTGACAATCCTACCGCATGATAAATGTATTTGGTCATTGTTGGTGGATGCCTGTCTCATGGACAATCCTACCACATGATAAATATATTTTGTGGATGCCTGTCTCATGGACAATCATACCACATCTTCTATTTTTACCTCAGCTTCCTTGGTAGCAGCTCTTTCCTGTGCTTCTTGACTGTCCTCTTCACTGGAACTATAGTTCAATGCAGCAAACCTGATCATTTTACAATCTTTGTACTCTCAATGACCAATCATTTGGAATGCCTTTCTGATGCTAATACTAAAACAGCTCTCATCTGAAAATACATTTATCCACATAAGGATACAGTCTCATACTGTAAATTCAGAAACTAATGTGCACATTTATTACTGTATATCTTAAACTGCTGATGATAATGAGATCTATTGATACAAATGACAATACATTTAATGGTTGTAATAACATTCAGGGGCCAGATGTTCAAAAGTTAACCAATTTTTCAATTTCAAATATTGACAACACTGTAAATATATCAAGTCTAAAATCTTGCATGCTGAGACATCTTCATCACTGGAGCTGGAGTTAATTATACTGATTGGTCATTGATAAACAGGCCTTTGAAAAAAGTGATTAACTTTTGAACAACTGGGCCCAGTAGATAAATATTCAAATGTGGGTATAACTGTCTCTGTCATGCTTGTCTTCAAATCAATTTCTGAATTTACAACTACAACTTATATAAACATGATAAATCTTTAGGTGTAATTGTAAAAGCCTATTGTTTATAATTGGAATTATTATTTATTATGGAATCTTTTATTTTTGACCACCAGAAACCTTTTTTTAACAAAATGCATTGATTCTTCCTAAACACAGAATATATTGTTATTTTTAGGTTTGAAATAGCCACATTCTTGTTTCATGAAGAATTTACACAATTTTTATCAACAATTCCAAATCTAAATAATAGGTTGTTTTGTGTTTTTTTCCAAGTTAGAATGCTTTTTTTTTCACCTCATTCAAAAAAAATTCAACAATATATTTGCAATCATGACTAGTTTTATTGGTGGTTGGACTGAGGCTGGGTATCCATTGAGAACGATAGGTCTTGCACAGATGAATGATATACCTTACGACCTGGGATAACAATTATACAATTAATACACTATTTTTGTTGCCCATGAATATAGTTCTCCACTCTAGAGTACACTGCCTACGCTATATTAGGCCTTTTGGGATCTTTAAGTGTGAACTGTATTTATTAAACCAAATTTGGACAGGCATATTTGTTCCAAATATTGGTACAGAGAACCAGGCTACATACATGACATATCCTTTCAATGAGCCTCACAAGTACAATGTTTTAATTAAGACTTACGTTATCTGGAATTTAACTGGTCGGACTAAGTGGTTAATCCAATAAAAATATGTTTAACTGAAATTGTTTAAAAGCGAACACTTTTCAATATATGGAGGGGAAATTCAGATATCAAGTCTGAGATATAAAATTTGAAGTTTTAGACTGAATAACAAAAATATGCAAAAATTACTGTAAAAAAAAGTTTTCAAAAATATTTTGCCTGTCCATTACAATTATAAGTAGACTATATATGTTGTTTGGTTACCCTTTTTGAATGAAAAACTTTTTCTATAAAAATTTCCATAAGCTGTCCTATTTCAAGAGGTATTAATTTGAAATAAGATCATTTCAGGTACTTTCAAATTCCCAAAATAACAGTCATGATATATAAATATGAAGGAATTTTTTTTAGTAATTGTCAAACATGGATGTGCAGATTTGACCAGAAGTGTACAACTTTACAATAAATATGATCTGGCAGAAATCTGATATTGCAAACATTGCATGTAACTTGTGCTGTGTATTGTCTGTGTTAGACATTGTTCTGTTCATAAATACCAAATGGACAGTTTCAGAAATGCAACGGAATTCTGGGAACGTCATTGTTGTAGTTGGTTTTCATTGGTTAAGACATCATTTACGAGGACGCTGGGATTGTGCAATGCGTTTTACAAGGACGGAAGTTGAATTTCTGAATTGGTCCATTGTAATAACATTTAAGAAGGCTGATAAAAGACACAGTGCATGAATAAATTAGGACGGAGTAAGGCTTGCTCCGGAGAAAGGTTGTTGTTTACTTGAAATTAACTATCTGTTTTGAAAGCAGTCTGTAAACAGCTAACCGTCCCTTACTGCAGAATTTCTCACACATCTTGTGATTTGTTCTGTGGGTAAGTGTAGATAATATATAGAAGCAAGAGCCTGTGCTTAATCACATCATTCACCCAAAGACACAGTGTCATGACTGACAGGTGTAAATTGCTCAGTTATACATTTACTATAGTAATACCTGATGTCTACCTGCTCTTCATTAAAATAATTCTGATTCAAATTTGCATCATGATTTGAGACTTTATGGTCCGTCTTTTTGTCTTCGGCGCGCTTACTGATTGGACGATAAGTCCAGAAATGTTCCGAGAGAAACAAAATCCGGAAAAATAACAGGTTTATCTCCGAATTTGTTCATGAATTATCCCCCTTTACATAGTTTTGTTTTGGAAAGTCTGCACACTTTTGTATCATTTATCGAGGTAAATGAAGTGTTCTTAAAACGATAAAAAAACATATACAATACAAACCATGTTTATTGTCCAATCAGGGCCACCGAGGGGCAAATACAGTACAACAAGTGTGATTATTTACAGATTTGCCAGCTGTCAGATCGTACTCCCTTTTTATGTTTGGATTTAAAAATTGAACAGGGTTGTTAATACACAAAAATGTTTTTATAAAAGGGATGATTCTTCTTTTCCTATAGTTAATTTTTTATTTATGGGGACTTGCCTTTAGCTCTTACATTTCACATCTAGTACGAGTTGGCAGTGTTTGCATCAAAGTTTTTACTTTATTGATTGCAATCTATATCTTACTGGTAAACTTTTGCAACAGGGATACTGATATCACAAGCTTCTCAAGATTTTTAAAAAAATGTATAACTGCTACAAAGATTTAATACAAAAATACAGCTGCCAATTAAGAGTTTTAATATGAAAAGGGATATCAGATCCTATGTTCTATGGAAACATTACATGTAAAACTTACAAATTCAAAGCTGATCCCTTGAATCTCACTGTACGATGTATAATGTTGACGTATGTCAGTCAGTTTAAGAGCTCTTGAAAGCTTGTGTGTTTGCCTGTTGCCTGTATGTATGTGACGACTTAAATAAAATTTACTTACTTACCTACCATTCTGTAAAACAAACTTATCCACAAGAGGTACAAGTTTGTTTGTACAGGCATAAATATACTGATCGCATCCTTACACTAATATTAATTCTTCTGGCATTTCATCCATATTGTCTTTCTTCACATTTATTGACAACACAAAATTGAATTGTCACACAAACTGTGTTTGATAACATTTCTTGTTCAGAGGCTTGATGTTTTACATGTATCATCAGGAATCTCACCCTGAACTTGCTTGCAGTAACTGCCAGCATTATTAGAGATCTTCTTTTTGCATGTACTTTTGTTAAGTATATTTATTGTAATTTAGGTACTTTCTAGTTACATGTAGATTGGGTGACTTTCTGTTTGATATTTATAGTTCCTCTGTTGCTGCCCCTTGTTTTCTTTGATATTTTCTTTTGACCATTCATTGGGGTAGGGCTGGGATCCCACTAAACTAGTTTAACCTCAAGACATGTAATATGTGTCTGTCCCAAGTCAAGAATGGTGGTCATTGATATGTCTATGTGTATATTGTTCTGTTAAATGAAAATATTTGATAATATTCAGGTAAGAGCAGTATTATTTTACACATACACATTGTTTTAATTTTCATATTCACAAAATTAGCAAAAGCTGCCTGAGACAAATTATAATGATTTTTTGTATAGACATATTTTTGTTCTGTTCCCTTATATTACGAAAAAGATATAACTACTTTTTTAAGATTTGTCTATTGTTTGTATATCAGTAATTGGAAAAGGAGGTAACTGCATTGGAACTGGAGGGACAATAGCACAAAAATCTATAAGACAATTTTATTTCTATCAATATTTTATAACTGTTTATACCAATAGCTAGATAAAAATAAAAAGTTACAAAAAATTATAACAGAGTCACCGTATTTTTAGAAAGTGACTTAATAAAGCGCATGTATACAATATTAATGATAAAAAACATTTCTTATATTTTGATTTGTCCAACTTGTATTGGAAAAATTTATGGTACATTGCCATGATAAAAAAATGAGCAATTATTATTTATCAGGTAAAACCACATAGTTAATATGACAAGACATTCCAAGAATTGTACAGCGGGTACTGTATATACCTACCATGAGAGACAGAGAGATACCAAAGCATCAGGTTATGGGAGTAAATCTGCCAGATTTGGGAAAGATTCCATAAAGGTAAATGTTTATTGTAAAATCTTGGCTGATTTAATAGGGATGTCAGCAACTCATGATTGAAGATATTCTTGCAAAATGATAAAACCATAATTTTTTGTCTTTGTATGGTTTTCAATTGTTGCTTTGGGATTTGCAGGGATATTCATTTTACATTGCACTGTGATTTTCAGCAGAGCTGTAAAGTTAGTGGATTAAGGCCAGTATTGACATAATTGATACACTGAATTACAAATTACTGGAAAAAATACACTTTGTCAACAATAGAATTTACCTTTGTAATTCAACATAAGACACTAAGGTGCAAAATCTATTAAAATTTGCAAGAGTACACAAATAAATGGGGGCTTTTGAAATTTTGAAATATAATATTGAAATTGTTTTAGTGTAGTTAAAAACAAATGGAACCACTAATTAAGATGCAACATAAATTTGTACAAAATTTTTGGATGCTTTGCTAACCTCTGACAAGATAATTAGATATAGTGTTTTTTAACTTTTCCATATGCCTTTTACAATGAAAAATGACAGCCATTTTCAGAAAAGTTAAATGATAAAATCTCACATTTATGTAAAAAAGGCTGCATTTGTATCAAATGTTACTTTTAATGAAGTATCAAATATAATTTTTCATGAAGTATCAAATTTTACTTTTCATGACAGGGATTTTTTATCATTATAAAAAGTGATGCTATTAACATGACAGAAATGTCTTAGAATTGTGAGTGGCAAACAGAAGTTATTTCTTTGAACTGCTCTATGGCTATGTAAGATCTACAAATTACCAAAAATAATAAAAGTTGGTTTACAATCAATTCATTCAAAATTTCTCATTTTCAACCAGTTTCTCAAAGATAGTAATATTTTGTTAGGCCTTTGATTTTAAAATTACCTTTTTGATCTGATGAATGGTTTTTTGTCTTGTGTGTTATAGGATTTTGACTGTTGCTGTCTTACACTGCAGCCATGTAGGAATCCTGTCATTACGTAAGTTTGAGCTTTTATCATGCTTATCATTCATATGCACATCACTTTCGAATATGCGATTTCTGATCCATTCTGCATTTAATGAATTAAAAAATAAACTTTATTTTGAAAGGAGAAATGTTTATTTGAGTACATTCAGTTTGTTAATTATTATAGGATTTTTATCAACCGAATGTTAGAATGTATAATCTATAAAATTCATTTTAATATTCTTGATATACATGTACATGTATTGATAAGAAAATAAATATAGAAAAGGTTGTATTTTGTTTAACAGACCAGAAGGATTTCTGTATGACAAGGAAGCTGTATTGGAATACATTATACAACAGAAAAAGACAATTGCTAGAAAGATGAAAGAATTTGAAAAACAGATGAATAAAGCTAAAGTAAGAACAAAGAATATAGATGACAATAGTTCTTCTAAGAATGCTTTGATTAAAAGTTGATATATTTGGATTAAAATTTTTTGTTATTGCTATATGTTAAGCTCACATTTACTTGATTTATATCTTCCTTTTTTGTGCATTTTACTGGCGACAGCCCATGTGAGACAACCTTTTTTCCAGTCATTGAATCAACCAATCATCTGATTGCAATAACACCTTAAAATAAAAAAATACCTCATTTTTAGCTGAAATTTTTAATTCATAACATATCTATTAATTGTATTCAACCCTTCAACAATATTGTTTTATAATTACAATTTTCTGTTTTATAGATTTTCCTTTGTTGTGGTTTATGTAAATTTCATTCATGAATCAGCTGATGCTGTTCTAATTAACCAATTTACATGTACCAAGTGATTCATTCCAAATATACATATAAAGTCATATGGAAGAAATAGGTTCTTACTTGCATGCATATTGAAAACCTTGAAATCTTCCATTCTAATGAGAATTATTACATCTTTTCCCCATCTTATGTGCTTCATGTGCGTAAAGACATTATTTCTCTCATCATGGAAGATTTCCAAGGTATTCAATGTACATGCATTGGAGATCCTTCCACCCTCAGGTGATAAGAAGTGGCATGAAAGAAATTAAAAAAATTTTTTTGGCATTTAGTAACGGTAATTGTAATTTTTTTTTTTAAATTAAGTTTTGTTGTTTGATTAATATAGTGAGAATTTTTGGGGAGCAAACTGCCTTTTGGTTTCATTTGTCCTTATACTTTATACCTTAGAGACCGTATGTATTATATTTCCTGAAATAATTCAATCTAATTAAATAAGATCTCTGCACTTACCCACCTATTTTTAATTGTTTTTCTTTAGTCATGTTGTGGGAGATCTAAGGATGTCCATTGTTCATGTCAGGGGTCATTATGAAAACATTTGAAAAGCTTCAGAGCTTTACAAAAAGCTCTATGACAGGCAAATTGTCTTGGTATCAGTGAGGCATTGTTAATTGGCTATTGTAAATTTTACCTCTGACATGAACTCAAATGGGATGTCCTTAGATCTCCCAAGGCAGGACCAAAGAAATCAAAACAATAAAAAGGAGAAGCAAGTGCGGAGATCTTATTTTAATTAGATTGTGTTATAATGAGGCCTAAAAAGCTAGGGATTTTATGTCAGTATTAAGTAATGGGTTGATATCAGGATTTAATTAAGTCAGTTTCTGATGCATTGTATGCTATCAAATGTGTTTATATATAAATAAAGAGATGTATTCATACTATGACATTTCACTGTTAAAACAATGTCTTACAGGAGGAAATGAAAGAGTTGGCTCAAGCAGAATTGGAGACCAAAAAACAGAAACTGATCAGCCATGTTGAAGCTCCATCAACACAAAGTGGTAAACAGTTTATTTAGTTTAGAAATGCACAGAAGCACCACTTTTATATACATAATGTCTTTCATTTATTGTTTGTTTCATATTCATTGGTTGAGATTTCTCTAGACAGATTTTTTTTTTAACTTGCAGTTATGCTTTATTTTGTTGAACAATATTTGCATGCATAAATTTTTCACTGTGTTATATTCATACAATTATAAATATGTCACTTGTGCTATAGCTAGTTACTGCATCTGTATGTAGAACCCTTTCAGGTGAAATTGGATAACCTTTAAAATTTCATTTAAAATTGTGTAACTCGTCTTCTTCTCAAAGAAATAACCTGTCTTCACATACCAGGTTGTAATCTGGAAAATGGTGTCACACTTTCTGATAAAAAAAATCCATATGAAAATAAATATCTGGATTTGAAAAGCAAAAAAAATGGACCTACCCAACCTATACTTTACATTTTGAAGTAACTGGAGTCCTAAACACATACATGTAATTTAACTTTTTGTCTTTCTCAGTAACTGGAATCTTACACACATGTATGTAATTCAACTTTTTGTCTTTCTATGAACAAATGTTACATAAAGGAAGTAAAACAGATGTAGACAGTATCTGTAACATGAAGAATGGCAAAAACAAAGAACTCCCCAGCTTCTGGATCCCTGCCATGACACCTGATGCTGCTCCTACTAAAGTGGAGAAACCAGTAAGTTTCAATGAGTCAGCTTCATAGTTGAAACATTTTTAATATTTTGGTTTTTTTCAAAGTGCTTAAGCTAGTATTGCTCTGAAACAAATGTATCAAATGCCAATATATTCTAGTTCTTCCTGTTTTTTTTTTCACTTGTGAGTCACAGAAAAGTAAATATGGGCATTTTCTCAAGTTGTTGATGGCATCAACTTTTCAGAAAGCTTCTAAAAAAAACATAGAGAAAATTTATCCATCCGACACAGATGATTCCACTACGGAAAACAGGAAGCAGACATATAGCACACCTGAAAAGGTGAATCGCAATACAACTCACTCAGTTAATGCTTTAGACCAAATATCAAATCAATCCAACATAAATAAGCCCAAAATATTTGATGAAATTTTTCCAGAAATTAAATCATGCTTTGCAAACAGGAAGTATACATATGGTGGACCTGAAAAGGGGAGGCTTGGTTAACCTCACAGTGAAACCAAATCAATCCGACATACACAAGCCAAGAAATCTTTGACAAAGATTAACAGTGATACATAGAGACAGACATTTGTTCAGGGATTAAACTTAATGGCCCTGACGCCTTAAGGCAGAGTAAAAAAATGAAATTTCGATGTAGTTTATGATCTGGACCTGACAGCCAGTTATCTATTATTTGTCTTTGACCAAATTGTCAGGATTCAATGATTTTTCCAAACTAAATCAAAATTTACATCAGATGTTTAAGTCAGGTAATAAGTAATTACAGATGATAAGTAAATATTATACACATGTTAATTAAGATGTATTTACAGGTTCATTGAGAGTCCGTTTTCCATGTGTCATGTACTTCCCTTCATGTACATGTCAGTCAGTCGTCTACATATTACATGTCGTTGACTTTTATATTTATGATTTTTTTAATTCGTTTAAGTTTCTGATTAGCAGTGCATACTGGGTCAACAAACTTTATGGTGCTTATTAATTTTTTTTTACATAAGATTTGACCTCATTTTCACAGTGCACATCTATTTGTGCGAAGAGTTTTTTTTTAAGTAGAGGAAATCTCTGTCTACACTTGAATAATATTGTCTTAGATTTTGACAGACTATCTTGTTTTATATAGAATTAAACAAATGTTGAATAATAACTGTGGGAAACACATTTTATGTTCATATCCACTTACATGTTCATTTTGTTTTTGTTATTGAAGGATGAGAAAGTAAGATGTCCAATGAGTGACAAACCAATCAAATTAAAGGATCTAATCGATGTCAAGTTCACACCAATAAACGACAGAGATTCTAAAACAGCTCTCATTTCTAAACAGGTAATTGTTTTCATATATGACAACAAATATATGGAATAAAAAATTTAATTAACAGATTTACGACAGTTAAAAACACAGTCTACAATTATGTTTAGCATTTGATAAAATTGTAAATATCCAAAGACGCATCGATTTGTAGAATTTATACTAAAAAGCAGCATACATGTAATAATTTAAGTGGGCAGGAATATCAGATCCTTGTTAAAAGAGGTTGAAACTTCTTCACATAGTAAACGACTAATCATTATCAGTAAAGGGCTTTATTTTCCTTTTTGTCTTTCATTTGGATTGCATTACGCTCATGTCTGGGCTGCCTCAGTGGTGTAATGGTTAGCGTGCTCATTTGGAGTGCGAAAGGTTGTGGGTTCTATCCACAAATGGGACATACCAAAACATTAAAAATTAGTATATGCTACTTCTCTGCTAAGCCTGCAGCATTTAGGAGTAAGAGCAAAGACTGGTTGGCCCAGAATTAGAATAACGCCTCTGGGTAAAGTGGCATGTCTTCCTTCAAACTGTTGCTTTCAGGAGCTAGCAAGTTAAAAATCCGGCTCAGCTTGTCGGTCTGGTACAAAGCAGAGTTCCTTCATCATCTTCATTCATTAATATGCTATTTCCTGAATATGCACCAAATATTTGCTGCTGGACATTAAGCAACCATTAATCAATCATTTGGAAATTAAAAAAACAAAAACAAAATTTGACTGTTAGCTGTTGATAATCTTAATTTCTCCCTTCTTGAAAATTAAATCATTCAATTTCTCATCAAGGCTACATTCAATCAATCAATCAATCACTCATGTCTGGGTGTATAAAATACAAATAAACTGATGGAGCAGTCTGAAACAACAGCCTATTCCCTCACCCAAGACTCAACTGTCAGTGCAAGCTGCTCTAATCCTAGAGTCACAAATACACAAAAAATGTCATTCAGGTATTGCCTGTGGTATTCTAGATCTGGACATTAACACAAAACTTAACCGAAGTCATTTAAGTAGAAAATGTAGGTCTAAATGATCCATTTGTTAGTGGAAGCTGCATCAATGTGAGAGAGGCATCAACACCATCAAAGTACAGCATTTGGTATCCTAGATCTGAACCTGACAGTGCTTCCTCATTAATATCTATTCTATGCTTGCTAACAACAGATGTGTAGTATTTTGTGATAATCAGTCTCAAATCCTTTCCCAGATAAATGAAATTTGTGTGTTTTTAACTTGCCTTGCGTGGTATGTGATATTCTACGAACATTCAAAGAATGGCAACATGTAATTATTTGATTGATGACATGTTGATAAAACCTATTTATTGTGTATTTTCAGGCTCGATATGTGTGTGCAGTTACAAATGATGTGTTAGGTAATTCAGTTCCATGTGCAGTACTCAAAACATCGTAAGTCTAAATGATTCATCTGACCTCTTTATGAGGTGAAGGGTCAGTGATTCATCTGACCTTTTTATGAGGTGAAGGGTCAGTGATTCATCTGACCTCTTTATGAGGTGGAGGGTCATTGATGCACTGTGTATCTCAGCTACTGTAGGTGAAGACCTGTTACCTGTAACTTCAAAATAAAGTTGCCTTCCTCTCTGATTGATGTTTACCTGGATTACCATGACAGGTGCCTCCAAATGAACAGAACATGCTTATACTCCCAGCAAGGTTGGCAAAAAACGGTCAATACTAGTATTGACCAGGCCAGTGGTCAATAGTGGTTAAGACTGGTTTAAACCGGTCAATACTGGTCATACTGGTCGATTGAAATTTAGAATTGTTGCTGAATATAAAGTCTTGTTAATGGCCATGGGAAAAATTAATAAAAAATCAAGTTGAGTTTTTGTATAGAAAGACTATTCAAATAACTGAGTACAGTTTGCATTAAATATTTTAATTTTGCTCAAGTGGAATATACATTAATTTTGCTAAATTACGATTGAGAAAATTAGTAGTGGCTTGAACTATATGCAGATTTTCAAGAGAATATGACAGAAATTTTTAGGATTTCATTTTGTAATGTTACATTTGAAACCACACATAATAGAAACCATTGAACAGATTGTACTCTATTTTCAAACACTTTAAGAGTAGTATACCTTCACTGAATAGACAGGAAACAACTTCATATATATGATGAACTTTTTGGTGCCCTTTAACTACCTTTTTAATTATTAAATAAACATTTTATGGCCATAGTGTTGTTTTAAATCACTTGTTCACACCTACATCATCAGGGGACAGGTAAATGTATTAAATTGTAGTAATCACAGGTAAGCATTGTAAATCTTTCATAACAACTTAAATTATTGGCACTGCACAGAGTGTATTGGACATTTAATTACAGGTTTTTTTCCTTTTTCCCTTGTTTTTTTACCTGCATCGCCAACGGCGGAAGCCGGTCTATGAGTCAGGTCACTCCTTCCATCTGTCTGTCCGTCCGTCTGTCCCAATAAGCTTGTCATTGCAACTCCCTTGAAACTACTGATCTGATTTTCATGAAACTTGGTATATAGATAGGACATCATATGTAGTTATGCATATCGCCAGGAAATTTTATATAGATAGGACATCATATGTAGTTATGCATATCGCCAGGAAATTTTTATTCCCTGATTTTTATGGGAGTTATTACCCATGGAACTTAGAAATAGTCATAAATGACATTGTCAGCGCAACTCCTCTGAAACTGCTTATCCGATTTTCATGAAACTTGGTAAGTGGATAGAACATCATATGTAGTTTTTGCATATCACCAGTTGATCCCCTTATTTGTGTGGGAGTTATGCCCCTTGGAACTTAGAAAATAGTCATAAATGACCTTGTCAGCGCAACTTCTCTGAAACTACTGATCCGATTTTTATAAAACTTAGTATGTAGATAGAACATCATATGTTGTATTGCATATTTTTAGGAAATTTTGATCCCCTCATTTTTGTGGTAGTTGTGGCCCTTGAAACTTAGAAAATACTCATAAATGACCTTGTTAGCACAACTCCTCTGAAATTACTTATCCGATTTTTCATGAAACTTGGTATGTGGATAGGACATCATAGTAGTTTTGCATACCACCAGGAATTTTATATCCCCTTTTTTTGTGGGAGCTATGCCCCTTGGAACTAAGAAAATACTCATAAACGACAATCTCAACTCCTCTGAAACTACCCAACCAAATTCAACAAAACTTGGTATACAGTAAGAACATCTTATTTAGTTGTGCATATTAGCAGGAAATATAAAACCTCTAAATTTTACAGAAATAATGAGAGCGACGCAGGTCCAGACATCATTAGTTCTCACTTGTTTTATAGTTTGTCTTGGCTTTGTGGGCTAGGCATTTCCAATTTCTTTTACAATGGTGTTCTACGCCGAGCCAGCTCACCAAGGCAAACAAATAAATCAGAATCGCCTTTTGACCTTATTAGAGACTACTGTATTTAAAGAAAAACCCGAGGACAAACCCCATAATACCTTTCTTACAGCTAATCTGATTGAATTTATGTTTCGTGTATGTCTGAAGTTTCGACAATTTGGACAACACTTTTTCTTACAATATATCCATATTACAGAAAAATTGAAATATAGTAAGAAAAAATATTTACTTAACTGTGGACCCTAATGCCTATTTAGCTTTTACAAGAAACACAGGTTTTATTATTTTGCTAGCCTTACATAAGATATATAATGTTGTATTTAACCCAAGTTGACAACTAATTTGTGATTTTAACAGAGGGTGTGTTGTGACAATGGAGTGTGTTGAAAAACTGATAAAGAAAGACATGCTGGATCCACTTAATGGTAAAAAAATGACAGATAAAGATATTATTCCTTTACAAAGGGTAAGAATATATTAGCTTTTATGAACTATATAAAGTAATCTGACAGCAGGAGTTGCTTACCCTTCCAGATCACCTGAACTCACCCTAGTTTATATAAGGTTAAAGTTATTTTAGCTTTTTTTTCAGTGTAGTGCTGTGTGTTCTATGCTTGTCTTTCATTTCATTTTGTTGGCCATGGTCTTGTCTGTCTTCTGACTTAACGATTTCTGTCTGCCCATTCAGTATCTTCAAATTCCTTATGCTTGAAGGCTTTGGCTTTACTAGCCCAAAGAGGTACCAAAGTATTAAAAGTGTTGGCCAACTAAAACAAAAGTTATCAAGCAGAAACCAACCTGTCTATAGATGCTTATGACGACAGGGACATAACATATTACTAGTGCAATGTTTTGGTGTTGTATAAAAAAAATAATTGTGGTAATGCTGCATTTGGTCCTCAAAATCAAACCATCAATGCAAACTAAGTTAGAAAACATTCCTAAACTTGAAATTAAAAAGTTTTAATGATTATCACATGACAATGAAAACAGGGTAGTTTTTAAAAGTTGGTGAAAACTATCCCATTAGTAAAATATTAATTTCATATTATCTTTGAGTTGGGACAAAATCGAGTGCAATCCTGTACCAACCTGATTTTTGTATGTTGGCTCCTGAACAAGACAAATAAATATCAAAAGAAAAAAGGTAGCCATAAGCATTCATATTTTCCAGACAACAAAATCAGCAATTTTTAATGAATTTTGGTAAATTTGCTCTGACAGATTGGGGAACTTTTATTTGCCATAAATAACCATTTACCTGTTCAAGAAATAAAAGAGGCAATATCAAATTTAATCCAAAAAGGGGGCCAAATCCTGTACTGCTTATATAAAAATGAAAAGATATGGAATACCACTCCTTATGAAAAGCTCTAAATTATAAACTATATACTATAATCCTGTATTGTTTGTCACAGTTTTTGATGAATTAACTACTTCTCTATCCATGGTTTATCCTGTTAGATGTGCAAGGTCATTTTGACACAAGATAAAGTATACAATCAGACCAGTAGATTATTGAGTGCTTGTGTAATGTAACTGTTAAATACAAAAATAAATACCCTCTCCAGTTTTTGAAAATTATGAAATTTGTTGCCAATGATCTTAACATTGATTTGTTTTGAATGAAATCTCAGAAAAAATTGGGAGTCTCAAAGATGTAATGTTTGGACAGGTTAACAAAAAATCTTCAAATCATGTCCTGAGTGATGTCCCTTTGCTACATTTGGCTTTCTATTTACATTTGATTTGGACTTGAGTACTTTTGTTACTATGAATATGTTTGGATCTGTGACTTTCTTTGTTTTGCTACTTGTGAAAGAGGTTACTCCTTGAAATGTATATATAACATATCAAAATTCACCTTATTTATTCAACAATAATAAACTTATATATTGATAAATACAGTGATTTTATTTTTTACAATATTGGGGTAGTTTAATTACTGTTCTTATTTTACAGGGATCGTCAGGATATTCAGCATCAGGACACACACTGGAAGCCAAAAAATATGGACCTTCTGTTATGGCTTAAAATACATTTAGACAACAGGAAGGTTTGAAATGGAATCAGACCTGATCAAAATGTTAATTTTAAAGACGAGTTCAGCATGAGAAACTGCATGACATGATGAAAAATGGCAATTAAGAAATTTGATTTTTACATGTCAAGGTCATGTTTATTTTTAAGTTAAGAAATTATTGTAATATTTCATTGTTGCAAAATTTGTTTTTCAAAAGGTGGCAGAATCTCAATAATTTAAACTGACAATTTTAATATTGCCAGTTTATTGCTGTGTAATTTTGTTTGGCGGTATGGCATTGTTAAATTTTGTTTTATCTTGAGCAATTAGTATTTTGCAATGATATATCACCTTTTTCTCAATTTACAGTAGTTAGTTTAATGAAAAAATGCTGATATCTATGTAAATATTTTCTTTATGTATTTATATATAGTTGATCTAAATAACAATAAATTATTATGAAATATATATAGTTGATCTGAATAACAATAAATTATTATGAAATATATTGAGGAATCATCTATCACAGTTTTAAATCATATTTGGAAGTTCGTTTAGGTTAAACTAGGCCAATGGGCACCAAAGGCTGATATAACGGTCCTTTGAAAAACTTCTATTGTTTGGCCATAAAAAGTTAATTGGTTTTCAGGCCTGCCCGCACTTAGATTTTGATGCCTGCATTGCCCATTTCATTCCAAAAATAGAAAAAAAAATTCTGTTCAGAAAGAGTGCCAGCATCTGTTTTTTCCTTGCTTTAACCACGTGGTCTGCAAAGAGCTTAATAGCAGTAAGATTTTGTATGATTTCATATGTTGATAAGACACATTAAACGCATGTTTCTTGCTGACAGACATCTCTATAGTTTCTGTGCAAATCAGGCACAAAACCTCCCCCATGCTGCCATGGAACATTGACAAGGGTTTCTCTGAGGCATATACTCTTTCAGAATTGAGGCTTTAAAGAATTTCACCTTTGGGCCACAAGATTGGCCCTTATCAGACAACTAGGCATCATACAGTTGTTAATATTTTCATGTCTTCAAGTTAAAAAAAAACTTGTCATCTAACGGTGCAGTAAAAACAAAAATACTTCCCTTCCTCATCCATTTTCACAAAAATATTGCCTTAGAACCAATAAATTAATTTTGCATGGCTTTATTAGGCGCAGCCAGTCTTAAAGGTCCTCTGGGTAATTTGTGAAAAGAAATTGTCAGAAACTTCTAGGCAAATTGGAAATAAAATCAAGGGGAAGGGTGATATGACCTGACAACCATGAAGGCTCCATCTGTCAAATATAAGAAAATAAAAAAAATGTTATTTCAAGATGTTCCTACCTGATTTCGCCTTCTCTATAGAAAGTCAGTTTGGTGTAGTGATTAAAAAAAGGAAGCCCTTCCATAATTCAAAGGAGTAGGTTCGGTAAGGACCGTTTTAGGCCTCAAAAATAAAGTTTAGTATAGAATTGAAGTTTTACATTTTTT